>JAALXI010000407.1:0-146767 GCA_012977755.1 Fusarium nurragi | reverse complement strand
GGTTGGGGTTGAGGGCGTGGGATGTGGGATGTGGTGAGATGCTTGGTAAGGTAGATAACTCTAGAAACACAAGGCAAAGTCATGTCATGTCTGACTTGAAGCCATCGTCAAAGGAGTATTGTCAACCCCACAGCACAGTTCCAGTCGCTCGTTAACGTTTCAGAGACCCTTGTCAAAGGCATCACAGGACGTGATCTAACTTTCCAGGCCCAGGCTGAGGGTATTTCTGGCCCAACTAATTTACCCGCAGGAACGAGCAAACAATGACCCCCTAGCGCCAGTACATTAATTAACTACGGGTAATCAATTAATTAATACTTTTGGCTGGTGATTGTTTGTCTCAGGATGGTGAGAATGAGGCGTTTGACCTTGACTATGACGCGGATCGACGGACGGACGGGCCACGGACCGTCACCCGCCCATCACGGGACCTGATTGTGGCTTTTTGGTGTTTATTGTGAAACCAAGAGAGGCAGAAGAGCCACACCCTGTACAACATTCCTGACTCTGTTGTATACTCGAGAAGCCACTGTGACATAAAACATCAAATCTCGGTCAACCTTGTCCGCATAGTTCAGGTTAATACACGGCGGCCCCGGATGCCACAACCAGACACATCCAACACGTGCGCCATTCCCACGATTCATCCCATGCATGCCCCCATGCTCGTGCCTCTTTTCTAGTCTCGACTCCCTATGTTCCCGACTCAGGGCTTGTCCGCGGGTCCTCTTCCGGCGCCAGGGACTACCCCTGAAAAGGTGGCTGCCAGGGGTTGCCCTTCTAGAAGGTGAAAGGGTGAAATGTGAATTGATGCCCAGCGGTTTAATAGACAAATAGCAAATTGTTTTACTGCGTTTTATTATTTTATTGTCAAACGGTGGGCGTATCTAGCATCTCCCAAATAGTCACCGTTTGCTGTGGTACCTTACCATAGGTAGTTTACGATGAGTTTACTATGGGAGCTGAATACCCTCAGCGTCCATTCTCTGTAGCAACTCGCAGCAGCAGCAGACCCCAAAAGCTGCAGCCAATCATAAAATACCGTTCTACCGTTTGGAACCACAGCATTAAATCAACAATACTATTAAACCATGTCCCCCGGGCCTTCAACTCTTCAGGCTAAACGCGACTTGCCGACCTGCAGCTTCGGGACTCTATCTGCTGTCGGAGGCAAACCCGCAAAACCGAACGCTCAAGTTGGGCGAATGGGGTCTTGTCGCTTGTTCTGCCGAGCGACAAACCCTTGCTTGGGCTCTGGGTTTCCGCCGTCTTGGTACACGGTTAATAAGGCAAGGCATGCGTTCGAAGCAACAATATCACATCACGGAAGCGGAGGAGCTTTTCGGTGGAAGACGTATCGCCAGACTCGGGCCATCGCTGCCTTCTCCCCGGAATCACAACCGCTTGCCGGTATTGCCCCATCATCCTCCGGAAGTTTAGGGCACCTCGTGAATAGGGATAGAACCAAGGCTAGACCGGCCAAGATGCTTCCTGTCATCCAGAGACGCTGCAGCGCCTTCGATACAGCATCAGTCAGAGGGTCTTGTTCAATGCCACCCTGCTCGACAGAGGCTTTGATCAGCTTCATGGCGTTTTTGACCTGAGCCGTGTCGAGACCTATGCTCTTGAGCTCCTTGGTCAATTCAATGGAGAAGACAACGATGCCGAGGGCGATTCCCAGGCACTGCCCCATGGTTCGCAGGACATAGATCATGCTGACAGCGTGCCCAACATCTTCCTTTCCGACAGTGGCCTGTACGCCAATAGACATAACAGGGAAGAGTAGACCCATTGCCATGCCCACGAACATGGTAATCACCAAAATCGCCGCGGCTGGAGTGTCCTTGTCAAGGATGGTCATGATGCCAAAGATAGTAACCAGGAGAGTCCAGCCACCAATCAAGAAGCCTTGATACTTGCCTGTTCTGTACGCTACCAGTCCTACCATGGCCGCCATGGGAGCAACAGTGATAGTTGCTGGGAGTGCCCATACTCCTGTCATGAGGGGAGACTGGCCCTTGACGCCGAGGAAGTAAACAGCCAGGTAGTATAGCACCATCCACATGAGTATGCCGTGAATTGTCGCGCTGGTAAACTGCAATATCGCCGATTTCTCCTTGAACATGTTTCGCGGAAACATAGGCCTCTTGATTTTTCTCTCGTATACCCCAAGAGCAATGAAGGCCACTGCCGAGATGGCCAAGGGAGTGATAGTCTGTGCTGATTTCCATGGGAAACGGGAACCCCCCCAAGTCAATGGCAGCACGAGGGAGACCGAGGAGATGATGTACAGCAGGATACCGACCCAGTCAAGGTTCTTGATGAGGCGACAGTTGCGCTGGTCTTGGTCATATCTCAGAAGAAACACGGCACCGATGAGGCTGCCTCCAAGCGACGGCAGACTGCACCAAAAGATCCATCTCTGTTGTAGTCAGTCAGAAAGTGTCAATTGCGATATTGGGGGAGAAGGCTTACCCAATGAGAATCCTTGTTCTCGACAATAGCACCCCCAACAAGAGGCCCTGCAATCATTCCAAGAGCCCAAGAGACATTCTGAATCGCCATAGATCGAGAACGTTTGCGGACGGGGAACATATCTGTGAGTATAAGGCCCGATAACGCCTGCGGTCCGCCAGACCCGACTCCTTGCACAGCTCTACCAGCGAGAAGCATCACGCTGGATTTGGCAGCACCGCAGAGGATCGTTCCAGCGATGAAGATGACCAAGGAAGCGATGTAGGCCGGCCTTCGACCCACGACATGCGAGAGCTCGGCGAAGATGGGTTGGGAGATTGCTGTCGCCAGCAGGAAGATCGAGCCCATGCTCAAGGTTTCCGAAAACGAGGCATCGAGTTCTCTAGCAAGGGCCTGGATGTGTCAGTGATGGCCTCACAGTTGTCAGGGGCGCCTCACAGGAAGAACAACAGAGATGCAGGTTGCATCAAAGGCTTGGACGAGAGCAACCGTGTTCATGACAAGAAGGATCCCCAAGTTGCGTAGTCGCTTGGGATCTGTGCTGGGCTCTGCATTGGACTTCGTGTGGGAGTCCGGATTAGACTCTGCTTGTTGGGCGAGGACAGATTGTGAGCCATCCCCGAGCTCGACGTCTTGGGACATCTTTTCTGTCACGGCTGGAGAGATGATAGATGAGAGACTGAAGACGAATGAGGAGGAGAACAATTGTGAAGCACACGTCGGGCATCGGCCCTCATCAGGAGGAATAGACTTTATTCTTCGTCCGGTGAACGAACCAAATCTTGTGAAGTCTGTTCCCGATACTTAAAATTCAAATCGGCGAAGCCACAGTATAAGAAGGACACTTCACCCACCAGTCTCAGTTGGTAAACAAACCACCAGGTATGGCATCGCCCACGATGGACCATCTCAGCGGCCCAGTGCTTCTCTCTGGGTTTCTCATGTCCAGCATCATCTACTGGAACGTATTCCTTGCCGTCGACCACCTCCTCCGAAGATTTGCGCCGGCCATCTACGAACGATTAAAGCTTGAAGATCAAGTGCGGAAACTCAATCCCCTCATCCTCACAGTCGTTCGAATGGCGATCGGTCTTACCGTCTCTCTACCATCATGCCTACAAGCTGCACGTACAACACCATGGGGGGTTGATCAGCCCCTTGGTACCGCTGGCCAAGTGTGTATTGTATCGCAACTCGCCGTGTGGTCAAACGAACTCCCCCTGGTGCGGATGTACTCCCTGGAACTGTTTATTCACCACGTCCTCTGCCTCTTCGCCGCTGCCAACATCATTCTCTCGCCACCGATACATCAGATAAAGCCTCTGTATATCTACTATGCGTCAATGGTAGGCGATATTGGGCCAGGGTCTGTCATGATCTTGCGAACGGCTGGCCACCATATCAAGACGTCTAGGTTGATGTACTACGTCTCCTTGGGGTCGACATTGATCTTAATCCTCTGTCGCATTGGAAGCGCTTTCTACACACTCTCGCACGTCCTCACAGACCCATACAACCCTGCCGACTGGGTATGGGTTACAGGCGTCTTGCTCTTTGGCTTCTACTCATTGCATACTGCATCATGCCACCTGAGGCGGCTCGGAATCGTCAAGGTCGACCTCCAACGATACAGAATAACATACATTTGCCGACTTACAGTCCCTATATCGCATCTGTTCCTGGCATTGGCATGTAGCGCTGCTCTACTGTCGACACTGTTCTTATATGGACTGCACCTCGACCGACCCCTGAATGATGCAGAAATACACGCCCTGTCGCTACACAGCCTTGTCGCAGTAGCCTTTGGCTTAGTAGGAGCTGTTGTTGCTAGGCTCTCGTACCCTTACAATGCCACCTGGTCAAACCCATGGGGACGCTTTTATCTTCCATTCGGGATGATCTTGACCGGTATATGGATCTCAGTCATCACCAACTACACCAATGAAGTGGCCCGGGACGTATTTCTGGCATCGCTAGGGGTTAGCGCCCCTTTGTTCTGCTCTCTTTCTAGAATGGCTCAATACTACTCGGCTCGGGATGCTCTCGCGGCGTGCGAGAAGCCGTCTGCAGATGACAGCTGGACGAAGCGACACAAAGAGATGGCCCGTGAGAACGCTGTCATATTTGTTCTTTCACTGGCCCTTTTGACAGCCAAGGTCTTGAGTCTCCCAGAGACGTCACGACTGGCAGTTGCCGCTTGTCTTGTAGTTCAGCTCCGATATCGATGGAACTTTGTCCCTCTGGCCGCTGCCAATTTGCATGGAATGGCGGGAGTCTTTGTGTCAATCATGCTTCTAGTCTTTGAGCCTGGCTTTATTGCCTTTGCCGCAACTACTAGATATATTCGGAATGAAGCTTCTCTGACCGATATTATCCTGAATTATGCTCTCCTAGGTGGGACTGTTCTAACCGCTGTCTCTGCATCAGGAGGAAAGACGGCGTCAAAGCCGTGTGAATCGACAGTAAAGCCTTGCAAAGTAAGAAGATCTCACCCCATCGTCACTCTCTTTCTTTTCCTCTGCATCTTGCAAGTGATGCTGGCCAGAAGGTATATCATGTTCGAGAAGGGCACTCCCAAAACTTGTCCTGGATTTGAGAACTTTCGGTTCGTCTTGTCGAGTCCTTTCACCTGGGTGGGCTTGTTGCACATGGCTTCACTGCCAGTGGTCGTTTTAAGGGGAGCTGAGTAGGGCATACCCAGCTCCATTGGTGTTTCTGAGGTGTTGGGAGCATACACTTATACCAGTTCTGGTTTTTAGTCAGATACTTGTTGATCTTTGCATTCTTGAAACACCGACATCTCTAATGTGATTCAATGAGAACAATAACCTGACTATAGTCTTGAGAACCGTCAATACTCGTGCTTGAGTAAGTTTTCCCTCTTATCTTGAGTCCATGGCACCATACCGCACCTTCGATCTCACACACTTCAGCTTTGCAGGTGCAGGTCGTATTTAGCCGTGCCCCATAGGTATTGTGCTAAATCGGCGCCTTGATCTCCTTACCCATCTTCTTTACCTCGACCGCCTCCAGAATTTCGAATTGTGCGTTTGCGCCTCCGTTTCTCAAAGGTGTATCAATTTGGGCCTTTGATGGGGCGTTGGGAGTCCTTCTTGCCGTAACGGACTAAGCTCTTGATCTGTTCAAAGCTCACTTCCGATTTCACAGGATGGTATAGAAATGCCCACGCCCCGATTACTCGCATGATTCCTTTCCTGAAGGAGATATCGTCTTGTCTGATGAGTGGCCTGATAATCCTTTTGCATTAGAAGTTCGGGATCCTCCGGGAGTTGTAGCAAATCTTCTGGGGTTTTGGGACTTGTGTCGTATTGTTGAATCTGCGCATGGAGAAGTCGCAATTCTGAAAAGTCATTGTAGTATAAAACTTCGCCACGGCCATATCTGATAGGCAGTCCCTCTTTGTTCAGCTGTGGGGAGCGCTCCATGTTTGCTGGAGACTTAGGAAGTAATTCCCTAGGCTTGGAAGAATCATGAAGGCTATCGGATTGTTGAATGAGAGGCTGCGAAAGACGAAGTAGTAGACAGTTGATAGCAGCAAAAACGCTGAGCCCAAACAAGCAAAGGAAATTGATACTCCCAGATTCTGTTGTCCTGTTATCTCTTCTGAGTGCAAAGGTCGCCTATATCTCCGTTGCCGTGATTCACTGCTGCTTCTATTGCACCTGCCTCGCACTGGCAGCCTGGACCTGCCCTCACAACTTGCACCCACGTCACTCGTTTATTGTTTTTCTTCCAGGTAACGAAGCCTCCCTCCTTCATTATTTCTTTCTACCATCCTCTGTCCCATTCATTTCACACCCTCGACTCATCAGCTGAAGCTCAAATCACTTCCTCGAGCTGCAATAATGTCGCTCAACACCACCGAGCAAATCCCCTCGGAGCGCGAGAAAGACCTTTTTGCAAAGCTCCAGGAAGCAGAATCACAGATTACCGCTAACGCGAGACGTGAGACGAAGCTCCTGCAAGAACTATTAGAAGCTAAGACCGCGCTGCTCGAGGCTTCCCAGCAGCGTGAACATCACTTGTCGATACAACTGGAAGGGCAAGCAGCAGAGTTTGAACTGTGCCAGGAAAACCAGCAGCACACGTCTCAGCTACTTGAGAAATCGATCGCCGAATTTGAGGCTCTCAAGAAGCGTGTTAATGACCCTTCTGCTGAACTGTTTGAGAAGGAGAATGCGCTCAAGGCATCACGAAACCAAGAGAGGCTACTCTCAACGAAAGTCACGAAGCTGAAAAACGACTATGATCTTTGCAATTCTGAGCAAGAGAACCTCCGAAAGAAGCTTTTGACACTCGAGAAAGACTTCGAGTGCTCTCAGGACAAAGCCACAGTGCTATCTGGCAAACTCAAACAAGCAGAGAAGACAATCAACGATTTTGAGAACGAGACCAAACAGCTTTCAGCAAAACAACAACAAGCCGAATCTGAAATCGCAGCGTGCAAGAGCCGTGAAGAGAATCTTCAGCAACAACTAAGTACCATGAAAGACCTTCAAGGATCTCCGAACAAATTGAAGGACCAAATTTTCAATCTTGGTAGCAGCAGATCGACACCACAGGCAACAGCACAACGATGTTCATTCGGCCAGACAAGCTCGATGCGGCCATCACCATCGCTCAGTTTTTCCGGATTCAATAATCGGAAGTCCCAACACGATCAACCCTTTACCTTTGATGGAGTTGGAAATGGACAATATCCACAAACATCATCGCCATTCAGCGGCAGTGGTTCTTAGAGAGAACAGCCAGAGGTACTCTCTACTGGCTCTTCTACTTCCCCTTTAACTGTTTCTCATCCTGCCCGAGGACCTAGGAACCAGCAGAAGAGGCAGCACCCTCAGCAAGGATTTAAGCAAGGTTCAGGCCCCTCAAAGCGAGTAAGAAGACGTTGGTAATCTTTCAAGGGGTTCCAGTTGCCCAAACAATATCACTGAGATATGAGATGGTCTCTCGACGAGTACCAGGTCCTTCCTCCTAGCAAGATAAGAGACTGTTGTGTGGTATGGGATATTCTACAACCAAAGAATGTCTAGTATAAATGCAGTGTATGCGGAGCTCTTCACCCTGTTGAGTACGGTCAGACTAGCGAGAGATGGAACTTTTGTGAGATACGCGTGATGGCGATTGAAACAGATGTATGAAGAAAACTGAGCGGGTTGCTATGTTGCCGATAATGAAGTGGACATAGCCATGGATTGGTAAAGAGGGACATGTCAGGAAGACTACCATACAATTATCAATCCATAATTAGTAAACGACAAATCTCATCGTGAAGCCTTCTCAGAATCCGAGGCGAAAGTTTACTATGTAGTCGTCTACAACCACGCTGGGTCTGGATCTGTCTAGTACCTCTCTGAGACGAAGACCAAAGCACATCTCTTCATTTTGTCTTGTTCATCTCTCTCCAGCAGGAGTCTTGGGCCTGAGAGTATCCCGTTATCTATTCGTTAGACAATACTTACAGTTACTGAGTCGTATAGGCAGATCGCACCTTATCAACAGCCACTCTGGGTCTAAAACAAATGCTTCGTCCCAAATCATAGACCGCTAGGACAATATAATGCACCTCCTCGCCACGCTTAATGGAGTATCTAGTATGGCATCACTCAGTATGTTGATCTCTAATGTTCTGTAGGCGTATGATATGACTTGGGCAAGGTCTGAATAGTAGAGATATGCAACATATGTGATGTGATGATATTGGCAGGGACAGTTCAAAAGCAGCAGCGAACCTTCGTAGAGGAGTAAGACTCCTTGAGCTTCACCGCATCAATGTTCTCCTTTACCCAAACGAGCTCATAGGATCGACTGTTCTCTTCACAGAAAAGTTCCTTTGCATCTGTGAAGACCAGGTGCCTCACCAATTGGGCCCGTGATGGCTGGGGCGTTTGTGATTCTGGGTAAATCTTCCTGGTCACTCGCTTGTAGAAGTCGGATACATAGCTCTTATGCTCTTGGACGCCGCGATCATCTGGTGATCCATCTTTTGGGTGGTTCTGGCTGCAATCCTGGCTTGGCGCTTGCAGGTATCATCAGCATTGTCATTGGGCTTGACGGCATCGTCAACTTGTGTCGACGATCCATTCTCAACGTAACGACTCTGACTCGCAGGATCAACAAGTTCCTACCAAGAGGACCTCACTTTGGCCTGACTGTTGACATCATTGTTGATAGATCCTTTAGTGTCGATCCTTTTATGATGTAATAGACGCTTTTGGCGATCCAATCCAGCACACAAAGTTTAGGAACAGGAAGCCACATCTGGGATTGAATTCCATGTAGCTATTGTTACTGGCTAATGATAAAACTTGGTCAATTAGTCGATCTCGATTCGAACGTCTATGCTGTTATGCACACGCCTAAAACTGATCCTTCATAAGATTGAGAATCCTTTCCATAACTGGCACCATTAAGTGACCATACCTCGACGTTCAACGATAGTCATGTGAGGTCTTCAAGGCCAAGTTTGACGCACTGCAACCGTTACACAAAGTTTCAGTTCAAAGAATAGACTATCGGCTACTTGACAAGGTTAAGTCGAGGTGACATCATATCAGATCCTTCCTTGACCGAGGCATTTGAAACGAGGTTGCTGATGTCCATTTTCGGCATCACGTGTAATAGTATCCTAGGCTGCCGTTTAATTTCATGTGGGTGATTGTTCCAACCCTCGGGATCAGACCAGGGGCGCTTTCTGACAACATCACGTTGTGATTGTGCCAACGCATCGCACCGAAACCCGGCCCGTCTGCCATCCATCCTCATGGCCACGGGCCGTGGATCGACACCTCATCTGAGAAGAATACCACCAACCGTCAGGCACAATGAACCGCTGTCTCTATCCGGGAGGGTTGCTCTGGGGGTTCCCTTGATACCCCAGCCCCGGCCCCGGGCCCGCGGATCAGACCCTCGATGCATCCGCATGAATGAGATGGCAAGCTCCCAGGTTCTCCGCATCACCAGCTCCTCCCCCCTTTGCCATCACATGTCGCCTGTCAACCCAAAAGAAGAAGCTGCAATCTTCACCATATCTCCCTCTGCCCCGTGCTGCGGCCCTCAGATCCGAATCAGGGCCTGTTTACACGGCGCAGTTTCTCCGTCGGCTGGCCCTCGTCTTCCCCGGACACGGGGTGTTTGCCTATTCCAATTCCCAACCCACGCAGAACCAGTCTCTTGGGAAGTTGGGGAAACAGGGACGAATTTGGGGGTTGTATGGGTTCGAGAGGGGGTGGCAAGCTCACATTCCATAGCAACAACGCAGATATAGACGCCTGCAAAGCCGATGGTATGGAAGCTCCCCGTGGCATGATAGCATGTCAGCTGGGCACAGGGCTCAGCAGGCTATTATGCCTGGTAAAACCCGGGGTAAGGTGGTTTGATATGCACGACCTGCCCGTCTGAGCAGAGGCGCAGCCGAACCTGAACTGCTGATTAGTAGTAAACTGTTACTAGTCACGGACTGAATTGCATTGTTTAGGGCAAGCTCATCTTACAAGCCGAGTGTACTGGATGCTTACGAACATCAGAAGACTCATTCGCTTACACCATCAAGAGCCCACAGCGCTCATACCTACTGAGACTTGTAGGTCGATGAGTATGCTTGTTCTTCGATCAACAGAATAGCTTTAGATGCACAGGCTAAGCATCAACTATGACTATATCTGGCATGTCTCAGTGAATCAAAGCTTAGCTTCCTTGACAGGTGGTTGACAGCTCATAGCGTTAGACAATAATGCCTTACCAGCTTGCACATGACAACCAAATCAGGTTGTCAATACAACATCCCAACTCGACATAGCTAATGCCTAGCAGGGCCAATCAATCAAGTTGAATCTCATGGTCAACAGCATTATTCCAACAACCCCCAACCATAATCAATTACCGGCCGCGGCACAGACGCTTTAGACTTTCGGCAGAATTTACCAAGCAATTTCGTATAATGCGGAGAAACCTCACCACGTGGTGTGCTGAAGAACGACAGCCTTTGGGGGCCTTGGACGAGGTACTTGAGATACCTCCAAAGTGATGAGAAAGGACATGTCCAAGCTACTGCAAGCGCGAAGGTGAGTGCTAGTTAGAGTTGCCCGACCGGCTCAATATTCGGCAAATTCTGGCGGTGTTGTCAAGGCTTCGAAGACGCAGCTGAACAGCCCTCAGCGCAATTGCGATCCATCCTTCATATCCTCCAGTTTCACTTGAATCGTTCGCCATCAACATCCTCCACCGTCGCGCGTTTCGAGTGCACTGTAGCATCCCCCCCGTCGGCGGCTCCGTTGAGCTACTGTATGATTAAAACGCGTGCCCACATGGCAATTATCGATAGAATCTCCATCGCGGGCCCCATCGCACCTTTCGCCTCCTCGTGGCTAGGATCATGACACAGCCACGCGAATTTCACGTGTCAAGATCGAGCATCTATTGACCAGTTTATTACCGGGCCGACACGCCGTTGCTAATACAATATGCAATGGTCAAGAGGGGCTCAAGCAGGCAAAACGGTCAAGGCATTATTGAGGGGCCGAGGACCGCCGCAGAGTCGCCGTGAGCAGGTTCTGCCGATTCTTATCAGTGGAGATTTAGGATGTTTGGAGTTTTTGGGGTCCTTCTGGAGCCCTTCTGGATCCGTTCGCATCTCGCCAGCTTCAGGCTTGCCCCTGAGTCGCCATCCGTCTGGCTTAGATTGGGGCCAGCGGCGAACGCTGATGACGATGATGCAACGGCGAGGGACCAGATGCCTAACTCGACCGTTTGCATTAGAGTTTACAGGGAGTTCAGTTCGAGATGTGCTTCTCCACTATGGATCCGAGGTGAGATTGAGTGGGTGGGTTTGAGCGATAAAATACTTGATTCGTTTCATCTATCTTTCACATTTTTATTATTTAATTTCTCATTCGTCACACAACGTGCCAAGAGAAACAATAAGGGTCCTAATTATGTAAGTGACATCTCAATGTGTAAAGAAAAGAGAATTCGGCATAAAAACACATTGTTGTTTTTAGCTCAACATCCCCTCGCCCGGCATCGTCAAGAACTTCCTCTTTGAGCCTGAAGGCTTCCAACCCGCGCGTGATTGAGAGAAAATTGAAGATGTGAGACATGTGCGGGAGAAGACTTCTAGAAGGTCTCAGTTGCCTGAAAGGTGATTGGTCGGCGTACTTCGGATCTGGGAGTGCACACCACTAGCCAGAACAGGCACTATATGGCTTGGCCACCATCAGGGAGATGGAAAAGCCTGGCCTGTCCCCTGAGGTGTCACTGCGAATTTCTTTAGATTATTAGCGCGCTTGTGCTCCGACTGCGGCCACTGAACGACAAGCGCGGTTTGGTTTGCCCGGCGACTGTCCGCGGGCGCCAGGCTCTGGAACAGCTTAGCTGGCTCAGACATGTCTCATTTCTGGCTCAATATTCGGTCATAGCAGCCGGAGATGACCTCGTCGCGCCATGAGCACATCACGATCACGACGCATTCACAGCATGCTCCAGCATTGAACAACGCATCAACAACGCAAGATGTGAAATTTGCGAAAACTCCATTCTAATTTCACAGACTGGCCGCCGCGTGACGCGACTGTGCCCCTTAGATACAAACAAGATCTGCGAGATTTGGAGATTCTGGGGGTGTCGCGAGACGAACCATTCCACCCCAGAATATGACGTAGGCCAACCCCAGATCTCGATGTTGAGGCACGGTACCTGGGATCACGAAGTAGCAAAAGCCTTCAAAATATCGATATCAACTCGAGTCTCCGATGTTGGGCCAGCTCTTGCAGCCCTGCGTCCGTTGTGAGGGTGATGTGTTTGATCACCAGCCTTGCTTCACCACCCGTTACACTTGAGCGCCATAGCGATACTGCACATGTTCCTGGTTGTTGTTGTTATTGTTTTTTCTCCTCACACACCACATCCATATTTTGCCTGATAGTTTGACAAGCTTTCTCCATCGGTGATCCTGATACGACGTCGAGGGCACCGTTTTTTGGGAGACCGTATTCCAATGATGCGTCAACATCACATCTCGGTAGCATCAACGCGCACCGCCCAGTCCCTTGGGCCGTGGCTTCGCGGCGGTC
Organism: Fusarium nurragi; assembly: GCA_012977755.1. Classification (NCBI taxonomy): domain Eukaryota; kingdom Fungi; phylum Ascomycota; class Sordariomycetes; order Hypocreales; family Nectriaceae; genus Fusarium; species Fusarium nurragi. Next base: position 134,198 of record JAALXI010000407.1, on the reverse strand, counting down.
CTATGGGCAGTAATTAAATGGTAATTGTTAAGTAAGCTCTCCCGAGTCTTCTTCGTGGTTGCTACCCGATTTCGTGCTCAGTGGATTCTGACTCCGCTTAGCCCCAGTGGACGTGAACCCTTTCTGCGTTAGTTTGCAAACCCCGTCCGGGGGGATCGCGGTTCGTGGTCAGTAGCCAAACTTTACTCCGTTAGAAGGAGACTGGGGTTAAAAAATATTCGACGTTCCAATTATCCATTCAATTTAATCGATTTAATATCATTCGATAGATTGATTTAATTATTTCTCAGTTTTCAAAACGGAATGCATTCTTCTCCAGACCCCGAGGCTTGATCAGCCTTGAGCCTAGAGACCCCACGACTCATGCAGTCGATGTCATAGGGCCACGAGGAATTTATTTCCTCTTGAGGCAAGGCGAGGATAAAAGGCTTCCTCCGGCTAAAAGGTTGATCAAGTCACAGGGCAGTTGTAACTTTTTTCCCGGGTCTGTTGCTCTGTTTGACAGCTCGAAGCCTCAGCCCACGTGAGGCCGAATGCATTACTCCTCTGATGTCAGCCGTCGGCCATCTCTAGATCTGTCGGCATTCCTTTCGATTCAGGCACCTTGAAGCTTGGCTTGTCTAGCAGCAAGTGACCTCGGAGAGGCTGTGCTTGACAGTTGGAATGATCTACAGCTTAAAGATTCTTCCACATTTTTAGGGAGGGTCTGTTGACTCCACGCATTGCATTGTTTATCCAGCCCGTCTGCACCCTCTCGTCCGACGGGTATCAGATGTGAGAAGCCTTCTTCCTCTGCGCGTGTCCGTTCGGCACGCAATGGATATTGAGCGGTGAGAGCGTCTAAAAGAAATACACGAAAGACGGTCAGGCATGGGCTCAGAGTTGAGCAGAGCAGATATGCAAGACCTCGATAGGCGCCAGGTGAAAAAAAAAAGAAGAAAAAAATACATAATAAAGGACCCTTGCTGCATGGTATATTATAACGCATTGCACGACATTTGCTGCGTGAAAGCCCTCTTGCGCCATAAAATTCCCCAGGTTCCCGAGAGCAGCGGAATGGGGGCTGCGGGCAGAGAAGGGTCCGGCCAAGCCCCCACCTCGACGGGGCAGTGGGACTCCGAACTCAGGATGTGAGGAAAAAGGGTCTTTTCACTGCAAAGAATGAAAGGCCGAAATACACCGGCATCTGTGCCCGTGGAGTTTGGCAATGACACGAGGCAAGTGAGCTACAAGGCTTGAATACTACAAACTACATGTAACCGCGGCAGACCGTAGGCCTTGGTGAATACTCCAAGTACATTCTCGAAAACACTCGCCATAACCAAACAGTAACAGAAGCACGGCTCAGACAAACCCAACATCATCAAACTCATGCAGGGTCCTCCTCCTCTCTCCGAGGTTCCGATCGGCAATTGAGCCAATCTGGCTATCTGGCTGGCTTTATTCCACACAGCTTTACCCGCCATCCACGTAAATTTGGTCTCGATTTTACCAGTGTCGGGTTTAGCCTAAACGGCATCTCCTCTGGACGTCTGTCACTCTGTCTGCTCTCTCTGAGTCAGGGCTCCAGAAAAAGCAAACTCTCATGGAGTCCCGACAATGGCGAAATCCCTCCTCTCAGCCACGAGACATCTCCACGCACACCCCCTCAGGGACTGTCTTCATCTGGTTTAGTCTCGTTTTCTCCATCAAGCGGGAGCATCGAAAACTCCAAGCGCACATATCGCAAAAAGTAACCTGCTATTCGGTGCGGGGAGAATACAATGCATCAAAAGGGAGCTGCTCTACAGCTAACTGCCATATGAGCTCTAATCTTCCTTTGCTTACCCTTTCAATGCTTCTACCCGGAGGCAAACTCTCACGCGGAGACAGGATATAGTCGCCCTGGGACGACGATCACACAGATGACCACATAAAATTCTCCAGATCCTCCGCAGTCAAGTGTGCATCAAGTGGTTCTTTTCCGGGGAATCCAACACGTCAAAGCTTCAATTGTTTCTAAAATAGAGGGGTTGCCAATGCGATACACTGAGATTCGTTTTTTCTGCGCAGACGCCATTGACGCTTGGTAAAGTAATCGGTTTTGAGCACGAGAATCTGAGCTCAGGCTGCTTCTACGTGGAGAGATGGATGCACCGGATGCAGTGCACTGACAAGAGTACGACCATGAGAACGAGACTGAGAATGAGATGGTCTTCCCCGGAAAAGCCTGAACGGGAGAGGCGTCGTTGTCTCTTTTTTGCCTCCAAGTTTTTGATTCACTTCCCCACACGCAGGGAGTCACTGAGTGAGTCGATCGACTGGCTATCGTTGAATCTCTCGCATAAGTTGTCAAAAATGACTGATGTCAAACACGTCTCCCTCACTTTCCAGCATCCAGCCTCCTATTCAGGATCTACGCTTATGTCTTGAAACGACCTCCTTCGGTCCTTCGGATTGCCATCGAAAGCAGGCCCTCACTGAAGTGTTCACCTTGTGGCGCTTAGCTCTCCGGCTGCGGCTCCGCAAGATAGTGCCCTCTGCAATGGGCTAAATGCCCGGACTGGACGTGTCTAGACCGGGCAATGCTTCGCGCTGCTGCGTGGTAATCTGGCTGTATGGCAAACGTAAAGCTGATGAGTATTTGCAGAAGCTGGAGGTTTGTATAATACGAGATGCACGCTGGGCTACTTCAATCATATGCCAAATACTACTGTGACTCTTGTTTGTCAAGCCACCAGAGTTACCGAAAACCCAAAAGTCTACGGAGTACAGTTCGTCGCATCTCATATCGTGGCTTGTCGCTGCAACCCAATGGATGTATCACCACTAACCATCAAGACGCACCCTGGATTCCCAATCTCACTTCCAGGTCCCAGAAAGAGCGCCTGGAGGATTAGTCCAGGTGTGTTTCCAAGGAATAAAACCCCCGAAGTCTGTGCTTTTGACCCAGAGGCGGAGATACCGTACAGAAGGGCAGGGAGTCGGAGTTGTTTAGGTGGTCTTCCGCGTGTTGTTTTTATTTTTTATTTTTTAGCGCCCTCCTTCAGCTCAGAAGTAGAATTCGCAAGGGAGGGTGAGGTACTCAATTGACACGAGATGAGATAACCCCCATGTAGAAAATCAAAAGTAAAAGAAAAAGTAAAAGTAAAAACTCAATGGCGTGTCGCAAGTCCAAGAGCGACTCCCGACGGGTTGGCTTTTTCCCGGGGAAAGGGTGTTGAGCATGAGAATGCCCGGCAGTCTACTACCAGGTGCTTGTAAGTTTGTTCCTTACGCGGCTCAAGGCGGTTCGTTGTTGTTTACTTGTTTACTACCTTGGACTTTACTGCGCTGTCCTCTTAGACTGCCCCAACAGAAAGCATGCGTCGACCTGACCGCTCGATCAACTACGGGAATTCTCGTAAGGTCCCTTGTTCTTTTTGTTTTCTAGTGAGTCATGCCTGCAGGTACGTAGCAAGTCTTTTGAGTCTGTGTTTTGCATGTGAAGCACACACTTGCTCTCACACACAGGCCTGAGTTTTGGATGATGGAAACTGTCTCTCAAGATTTCAGGCCTTGCTTGACATGTGCTCGCTCTTGACTTTCCCTTCTCCCTCTTCTCGCCCAAAGAAAGCCAAAGTCACGAGCTCTACAAGGTCTGCAGTGTCTGGCTTGGTTGGGTCTGCCACACACCCAAAGGGCTTATGGCTTCTCGTCCCCGGGCCAATAGGAATTCTGCCTGTCAGCATCAAACGGCCGCTATCACTTTCGGTTGGTTCGTGTTTGCTGCAGCCCTCAGCTTTTTCTCCTCCTCCTCCTGCTGATGCTGCATTTGCTGCCTTTTACCACTCACAATTGATGACGTCTATCCTGGGTCATGTCTCCAACAATCAATGGATCCATTCTTGGCCATCCAGGAACCTTGAACCTCACTCACCTCTTATGACGACTCAGAATGTGACATTCCATCACAACACCACAAACATTGCGTATTGATTGATGCATTCATTGTGTTCAATGTGAAGATTTTATTCATGTTTTTGCGGAAACCTCTCTCTCCTAAACAATTCGCCTTTTTTGCGTATTTTTTTGACGAGTAACTCGTATGATCCTTTCCTTTTCCCCCCTCCTCCATGCACTTCACTTTTTCGCTTATCCTCCGCTGACTTGACTTTTGTTGTCGCCTTTTGCGCTTGCTCGAATAAAGTCCGCCTAAACTCGGGTCATCTCCACCTAAAACTCTCGTAGCGAAATCATATCCTCAGGTTGCCCTTGAAGTCTTCCCTCATGCGAAACTACTGTACAAGTACACGCGCCCCGAGCTTGTGATGGACGAAACAAGAGCCGACTGCGACCTTCCAAAAATAAAAAACCACGATTTCATGATGTCATAAAAGTTTGAGAACCCGCCATGAAAGATAAAAAATGAAAATTGACTTCAGTTCCGTTTCGCTAAATGGGGTTGTAAAACAAAGGCTGCTAATTGCAGCCAAAACGCTCAATGCTGATGTAATGATTCCTTGAGTGCGCCGTGCTATGCACAATCGTAGTGGGTATAGCTGTATCGTTGTGGTATGGTATAGTATAGGTATGGGTATCATTCACCACCCCTTGGAGTGGTAACCATCGCTCGCCTCCTTTGAAAAGTATTGGTTCCAGCTGCTCGCATTTACATCCTCGCTCTTCTTCAAGCAAGGCTTCTCGGGGTACTGCTTCAAATTGGCCACATCGTGTGATGTATGTCGTCGCTTGAGGACGGCATTGGCTGTTGAGGACTTCTGCTGCCGCTCCCAGAGGAGATGACGTCGAAGAGACTCGGTCAGCTCGGTTGCCAACATGTTGCGGCGGGTGGTGCGAGGTGACAGTGCCGCCTGGGGTTGGATGTGGGCGGGACCAGTCATGATGGGTTGGGCGCTAGATCGGGGCACCTCGTGGATAGGCTTGAGGCCAGGACCACGCATGCCCTTCATCATCAAGGGAGCCTCGTCAGAATCATTAGGCGAGACACCTAGCGAAGGGCCATGAGCCACACGGGAACGGGGAATGGCCGATGTCGACTGAGAAGCTTGGTTGCCGAGGTTGCGTGCACGATCGTTTTGAGCGAGCATAAGAGTAATAAGAGATCGTCGTGAGGTCAGGTTAGGCTTGGAGTCGACTCGTTGAAAGAACTTGTCGTCCATGCTGGATTTGCCGCTCTCTTCCATCGAGTCCTCCCAGTCGGAAGAGTCGTCATCGTCATCAATGGCGCTCTCGTCAATGTAGTCATCGGTATCAGAGTCCACAGCGGCCTCGTCATCAATAGTTCGAGTCATGACATTGTTACTGAATGAAGCCTGCTTCTTGCGAGCAGACAGGAGCGAGCCAGGTCGCGATGAAGCCATGGCGCTCTTTAGGGATCCATCCTCTTCAGATGAGCCGCCAATCTGGAACACGGGCTTCTTGATGATGGGGAGCATAGGCTTGCTGTTGCTGAGGCTCTGATCCTGTTCACTAGACGAACAAGAGCCACCAAGCGCAAAGCGAGCAGGCTTCTTAGACTGCACCACCTTAGCAGCAGGCGATGACTTGGGCTCGGGGATTGCATCTGTTGATTGAGCAGCGACGGAGATGGTTCGGGGGGTAGGGATCTGGGAAGGCGAGAAGCCGCGGACAACAGTAGTGCGGGAGAGGCTCTGAGGAGGTGAAGGCTGTGGAGAACCCTCTGAAGCTGTGATAGATTTCGCAGGCGATTGGGACTCGGTAGTGGTAGAGCCGGATCGTTCGAACGCGGGAGGTACAGGCAGAGCCTTCTCGGCGACAGGAGCAACATGGGGAGGGGCTGACAAAGGACCCTTGTCCTTGACGATAGAGACAATCATCTTCTCAAAGTCGTCGGAGCTAATGTGGCGTTCGCGCTTGCTTCGGGTGCTGGCGCAAGAATCTTGACGTCGTACACGGGGGCGGGCGATCTCAAGAGGTGCTGATAGTGAGGAGAAGTCGACAGCTTCCTCATCTACAAGAGACTCGACGCTGCCGGAGAGTTGAGGGAGATCGGGTATCCTTGACTCGGAAGGAATGTTCTGGGGAAGAGTCTGGGTGGTGGGGGCTGTCTTTTCTTCGTTATCGACGACAAAGGTTTCTCTTTGCCACAACCGCCAGCTGAGGTTCTCTAGTCTTCGGCCTTGTTCGACAGAGTCTGCGCATCGAGAGAAGACTGACTGGTCAGTATATAAGCAATCGACATATGTCAGAGGCAGCTTACCAGTCCACATGCTATACAAATTAGCGGGATTGCCAGTATCGACCTTGTGGATGACGTTCGCATCCACTGTCAAAACGTGAGTATCTAATCGATAGGGCATAATGGGCGTTAAAGCTGTCGATTACTCGAGTTGGAAGCGATGACTAGGACTGGAGTGAATAAGTCGAGCTGAAGTCTAAGTGCAATCGAAAGGTTTGTCCAAGGTCGCCGGCAAAGTAAATGGAGATTAAAGCCGACAATGCGCCAGAGCGGAGTGAACAGGTTGATTTTCGAGGTGGAGAAGACTCAAGTCGTTGGGCGGTGAAGTCGAACGAGTTGAGTTGAGGTCAATGCAAGCGAGTTTGGCGTGCGAGGGCGATGTCGAGATAGATACTGCCTTTCATGGAGATCCTCGAGTAGATGTATTGTATGGGTACACGTAAAAGCGGTTCCTGGTGCAAGGCCGTCCTTGAGGATCCTTTGCAATGGATGTTGCTGTTGGTGTTTTTGGTGTTGCTTGGTGTATGTGTATGTGGAGGAGGACGAACAAAGTCCGGGGGGGATCAAACGTAGATATTCTTGCTTGGGCCCGTGGGAAGCAAGACGGATTGGGGGAACTCACCTGAACCTAAGGGAGTCGCGGTGTGCGCTATGTAAATGGAGTCTAGCACAAGCACGAGCGCACGCCAGGCCCAGGGGGTGTCGGACCGCGGGGGGTGGGGCAACAGAGGGCGTGTGAGCTACTGTAGCCGGGGAGGATTCAGATACGTACCGAGACGAGAGATGGCCAAGCCCAGGCCCAAGTCTCCCAGACCTTACAAGCCGGGGGTACCGCGGCGCGGGAGAATTTTCACTGGCAATACAATGTACCCCAGGTACCGCACAGTCATGGGCGCTCAAGTGAGTTTGCAGGCTCTGGAGAAGAGGAAGTCCAGTGATTCCAGTGGGGTGAGATCTCTGCTCTACTCTCTCTACCTTCAACTCAATATACATATTACGCAGGCGTGACCAGAAGAATTCAACTGCAAAAGGTGGGGGGTGAAGTGGCGGTACAGCAAAGCAAATGCACAACGAGGCAAAGCCGAGCAGAGAGATGTTGCTCATCTGTATCTTTGGTTCTCTTCTCTCTGCTCGACTATTACAAAGGGGTCCTCTCAAAGGACAAGAACCTGCCAATGTCATGCCTGCGCCAGGGAACAGGACGATGAAGTGGAGGAAGAAGGCCCTGTTCGGCGACACAGCAGACAAGGACAGGGCTTCTGTCAGGGGGAGGGACGCGGGTGGGGATGTCAGAGAGGGGGAGGCAAAAAAATGCCTGGTGACCAGTTCCACGGGTCTTTACCTGAAGAGGCACTTGTTGTACTCAAGCAGCGGGTCACTTTACTACTCAACAGAGTTTAGAGCGCTACAAGTCAGCTCAGTCCTCTTTGGGCTATACTTGAGTTGCCCTTTCAAGTAAGTGGACGACCTGAGACGGTTACGGAGCGAGCACAGACGAACGCGGTCCTGGGAGCGAAAACGGTCAATCTCTCGGTCAGTCGGTGTTCCCCTACTCTCCCAAATGGGGCAGCGGCCTCCAGAACGGAAAGCAGATCTTGCTGTCAGTTTGGGGGCGTTCTGGAACGTTGACAGCATGTCACGAGTCTGGCAATCTCTCTCAGCGGCTCCGTTGTGAACTGAGTCCGAATCGGGCAGCCGAGTCCAGAACTGAGGACGGCCCCTGATGTTTGCCTTACCAGGCCCAATCCTCCCCACTATCTCATCCTCATTCTCTTGGGACTCTTTGTGTCCGCGGATGAAGCTCCCTGTAGCCGCTATTCACAGGGACTGGTCTGAGGCCCCATCACAGGTCACGTTGGCGACCGCAAGCCTCCTTCGTTCTGTTCTAGCCCGGATTAACCACGGTGTTATCGCGCACAAGGCATTTGATGTTGAGAACAGCGAGACTCGGTAAGGATGAACGGATGTCTTTTGGAAGCCTTTGGCTTGATGGCTTCAGGGCACATGATAGACCCTGAAAAGAATTATGCCGAGTATGGCGTTGAAGACCCTGACCGGTCATGATCGTGGTGTTTTTGGAATTGAGCTTCAATTCCAATCCCAACCCGGCATCGTCAATAGCGCCCGTGTTGAAGCGTCAATTGGTCCGCTTGCAATCCAGGCTTCCACTGCAACGGCGAATTGACGTGATTATCGACAATCCGGGATTGGAAATGAGACTCCAGCTAGTGATTCTCGACCTGGAGAACCCCAAAGCCCCAAAGGAATCCTGGGGATCCATTGACTTGACCCATTCTCAGTAGCTTTACCAAACGTCCAGTGACCCCGTGATAGCCCTGAGCCCCAGGTTTCGCTCCATGTCATCCGCACTCTGCACTTCGCCTCCGCAAGCGGCCACGGACCATTGGGTGATATCGCCTGGAAATTTATTTGTTGACAATGACAAAGAGCTACGTATACGCAGTGGAAGCACAGGCGGGTAACGACTGATGACTGATGACCGCGGCGCGGCGCCTGACCACGGAATTCCTCCCGACGGGACAAGGCCGAGTCGAGTCACTCCAGATGTTCTCGAGTTGTAATCATCAGTCGTTCGGATAGTCAGTCGGGCAGGCGTTGCCTCCGTTCCGCCGCGGTGAAGCGCTCGGGATTGTGGGATAAACGTGATCACGGGCATATGCCGAGCAGATTTTTGTTGTCGGCTCTGAATGAATGAATATCCCGAGGCTTCAATGATGATACCCGGGGGTAGGTCACCTGGGCTGGTGCTTCTGGCTCCTCTGAACCACTCACTGCCCATATGGTTGACAGACAGCTGCAAAGCAGCATCATGAAGACAGACTTGCATGAAATTGAGCCTTGTTGACCTGAGTAAAGACGAGCTGAGGCCCTGCTGAGGCCTCTGTCGTCATGTTCAGGGGCGCTTCTTCAGGGTCCTGGCGACTCAGCGCTTGGCGCCCCAGGTCAGCAGACGCGCTCTGCCGTCACATTAGGCCAACCATCCATCCCAAACGCTGTGATGTGACGCTTGCCAGCGCATAAAACAACATCTGCAGGCGCATGACTCTCCTGGAGGACCTCTGTTTTCACATCTTAAGCTCCTCGTCTCTGTGCCTGCGCCGCCAGGCTGTAAAGACAGGGCTTCAGTGGCATATGCCTCATTGATCCTCGCGGCGATCCTCGCGGTCTGTTTCGATTACAAGTCCATTCAATGACTTGTCAGTCTCGGTGTGCGCTCATTTGGTCACCCTGGAGTTTGCATCATTGCCTGCCTTCCAAACTGCATTTGCCATGTTCTGAGAAACTACTGTTGGAGAGATATTATGCTTCTTCACAATGCCATGAGTAGTAGGCTCCATAACCAGACTGTGCAGCAGAACCTATCATTAACCATTGGATCACATACCTTTCATTTTTTGTGAAACTTGATGGGTATTGAAGACTTGGGAAAGTCGGATAGTTTGCCCTGGACTTTTTACCCACCTATATTGACACTCAATTTATATGATGTCTTGTAGGCATGTCCTTACATTTCCCCAGCATTAGTTTAATGAGTTGGTCGTGAGGCGTCTGAGGCCAGCGATGTTGAGGGCTGTGCTGCGGCAGGTTGATGAAGTAAATGGGCGTGTTTAAAATTTCCATACGATGTGCCGTGACCTTCCATGTCAGAGACCTTGAAAATTGATAAATCAGGACATCTCGATCGTCGTCGGTTGATCGATCTTGCAGTTCGGCCTCTCTTAATAATCACTTGGCCTGCGCTGCGAGATCTGGCGACCGTTACTCTCTCTCCCTTAAGCCCCACGAACCGCTGCATGCCAGCAGCTAGAGCCGGTAATTGTCCATGGACTGGCATATCAAAGTGAGGCGACTGCATCTTCTAAATACACAACTCAATCCTCAAAATCAACATTTGTGACATCGGCCATGCAAAGACCGTATTGTCAGGCTTGGCCAGGGCAAGTTAACGAAAAGAATGAGGGTTATGACGTCTCATGGTAGCGCCCCGTCCCACTGATGCTGTATCATTGCATCCAATGCCGCCGAAACGTGGATCAGAAAGGACAGAACAGGTATGAGGTATTATTCCAAGGGCTTCGATTGTGCATGCGATAAAAAAGAAGAGGGGCACAGAGGGCATACAGCAGCTGGCAATGGTCAAGCAAGCATAAAACACCGAGACTAGGAGAATAAGAGGCTCCAAAAGTGAGGTGAGTGCTAATAATTTACCTTACGAATCGTAACATCATACCTCAGCTTGGTAGGAAAAAATCCCCCGCGCGGGCCGATAAGTGATAAGAGCTCTTTCTTCATACCAACTCACACACGTCAGTCGCTCTTGGCTTCCCTGCCCCTCCCTGCGTCACCGACTGCCCGGACCATGAAGCTGGCGCCATAATAATTCCCCCATCAGTAGGAAACCTGGTGAGACCATATTCTATCAATATCGTCCGTTGAAGCCGGCGCTTCTCTTTTCTTCTCCTATATTTTGTTGTAAGTAATGCTCTGTCCCCACTTGTTGCCTGCTGTCTTTTGTCGTCTGTTTCTGATCATATCTTCCGTCTGCTAGAGCTACCCTAGCTGCCCCGCCGCTTTTTTCCTTTCTCCGAACGGCGACGCAATATACTATCCTACTAAAGGTCTGCTAAACCTTGAATCGACTGATACTCCCAAAACACTCTCTCCGTCATTGTCGAAACCACAAATATGGCCCCCAAGAAGAAGATCGCCGTCATGACCTCGGGAGGTGACTCCCCAGGAATGAACGCTGCTGTTCGAGCTGTTGTGCGCATGTCCCTTCACATGGGTTGCGATGCCTTCTGTGTCTATGAGGGATATGAGGGCTTGGTGCAGGGCGGCAGCTTTATCCGACAGATGGAGTGGAACGACGTTCGAGGCTACCTGGGAGAGGGTGGTACACTCATTGGTACTGCCCGGTGTATGGCCTTCTATGAGCGTCCCGGCCGGTTAACGGCCGCCAAGAACATGGTTCTCTCTGGCATCGATGCTCTAATCATCTGCGGTGGCGACGGCTCTCTGACTGGAGCTGACAGGTTCCGAGATGAGTGGCCTTCTCTCATTGAGGAGCTTGTTTCTAAGGGCGAGTTGTCTGAATCTCAGGTCGCACCTTACAAGCATCTCAACATTGTTGGTCTCGTCGGCTCTATCGACAATGATCTTGCCGGAACTGATGCCACCATTGGCTGCTACTCAGCGCTCGCCCGTATTTGCGAGATGGTTGATTACGTTGAGGCAACTGCTTCTTCACACTCGCGTGCTTTCGTTGTTGAGGTCATGGGTCGACATTGCGGTTGGCTGGCCCTCATGGCTGGTGTCGCGACCGGCGCAGATTTTGTCTTTATCCCTGAGAGACCTCGTGAGCACGACTGGCAAGAGGATATGAAGGTCGTTGTTAGAAGAGTAAGTTTTGTGTACACGTCCGAGAGGCATGCGCTAACGGCTTATAGCACCGAGACCTCGGAAAGCGCAAGACAATCGTCATTGTCGCCGAAGGCGCGCGCGACAAGGACGGTAAAAAGATTGGCGCCGAAGAGATCAAGAACATCCTAGCCGATAAAAGCGAGGGTGGTCTTGCTCTTGATACTCGTATTACCACTCTCGGTCACGTCCAACGAGGTGGAACTGCTGTCGCCTACGACCGAATGCTGGCTACCCTGCAGGGTGTTGAAGCCGTTAAGGCTGTCCTCGAAGCTACACCAGAGACTGAGACACCCTTCATCGCTATTAACGAGAACAAGATCGTTCGTAAGCCTCTGATGAAAGCTGTTGAGGAGACCAAAGAGCTCGCCAAGGCAGTTGATGCCAAAGACTTCGAGAAGGCCATGTCTCTTCGAGATACTGAATTCGCCGATCAATGGAACTCTTACATGTTGACCACCAACGTTACGGTGGACGATTCCAAGCTGCCTGAGAAGGAGGTAGGCTTCGTACCCAATCTAGTTATCGTTATCATTGCTGACCCCTGACCGTTTAGCGCATGCGAATTGGTTTCATCAACGTCGGTGCTCCTGCTGGTGGCATGAACGCCGCAGTACGAGCGGCTGTTGCGTACTGCTTTTCAAAGGGCCACGAGCCGCTGGCTATTCACAATGGCTTCGCTGGGTTTGCCCGACACCATGACGACAAGCCTCTTGGTGCTGTTCGTCCATTCGACTGGCTCGAGGTTGATGGTTGGGCAAGCAAGGGTGGTTCCGAGATTGGCACAAACCGAGAGCTCCCCGGCGATTCAGGTATGGAGCTGATTGCCAACCTGATTGAGGAACACAACTTCGACGCCTTGTTCCTTGTCGGTGGGTTTGAGGCTTTCCACTCTGTTTCCCAATTGCGCAAGGCCAGGGCTCAGTATCCTTCACTGTGTATCCCTATGGTTATTCTCCCTGCCACCATTTCCAACAACGTTCCCGGGACAGAGTACTCTCTCGGCTCAGATACTTGCTTGAACGAGCTTGTCAACTATTGTGACAAGATCAAGCAGTCTGCTTCTGCTACCCGTCGCCGTGTGTTTGTCATCGAGACCCAAGGAGGACGTTCCGGTTACATTGCTACACTGGCTGGCCTTGACGTTGGTGCCTCGGCCGTGTACATTCCTGAGGAAGGTATTTCTCTTGAGATGCTCAACTCGGATGTCAACTATCTCAAGGAGGTATTCAAGAAAGACAAGGGTCAATCCCGTGCTGGTCGTCTTATTCTTGTCAACGAGAAGTCCAGCAAGGTCTACAGTGCTAAGTTGATTGCGGACATCATCCGCGAGGAGGCTCATGACCGATTTGAGAGCCGAGAGAGCATCCCTGGCCACGTCCAGCAGGGTGGTGTTCCTTCGGCCATGGATCGTTGCCGGGCTGTCCGTCTGGCCATCAAGTGTATGCAGCATCTTGAGGGTTACGGACGTAACGCGCACAACCACGTTAAGAAGGACCCCAAGAGTGCATCTGTCATTGGTATCCAGGGCTCTGAAGTTGTTTTCTCTGGAATGGAAGATCTAGAGCAGAATGGAACAGACTGGCCAAACCGAAGACCCAAGATTGCCCACTGGATGGGTCTGTCTGACGTCGTAGACATGCTGGCGGGCCGTCCCGACTATCCTAAGCCCGAGAAGAGCTTGACAGGGTTGATCGCAAAGGACACAAAACGTGGTCTATAAGGGAATGTCACTAGTTGTATAAGATGCATTCATCAGCTGGCATTGCTTTTTTTCTCACCTTTTATTTTAATGATAGCTCAGTATGAATGAAATCAGTTTTAGGCGTTCAATAAAGAAGTATATTCTTTAAGTTGGTATTCAGTAGCAATAGTTGTATACACATGTCAGCTTGTGTTCCCCTTTGTGAGATATCCAGAAATTACGGTATGTATTCCAACAGATACCAAGCCATCAATGTATTGGAGTCCGTTGTTCCATGGTTCACTTCCAGCAGTTCCCAGTCCCAATTGTACAGAATGAGAGACACCGTTTCAGCTTACCTGTCACGTCTGAACACACCTCTGAGCAAATTACGAATGAAGTAGCCCAAAATCAATAGCCTAACCAGATCAAATGCTCTCAATGAAACTATTCTGTGTGCAATACTCTTCTAGAAAGCTTTCTAACCATACTACAGACTGGGACAGGATGAGACACTGGGGCCAAGTACAGCCATTTACCTATCTTGGCTGCTTCAATGACTCCTCACTGGGTCCTTGTTATTATGATATTCCCACGTCGAAAATGAGACTAAAGCATCACATAAGTTTGTTCCATAACACTGTGATCAACCAATGACAGCACAAGTTATTCGCATAACGTACACACGATTTTACTGCTTTTATCTTTGGTACTGTAAAAACACTATAGATACTGCAAATAAATCCTCGCTTGTATGTAAGAAATATTGCAAAACACCGTCAACTCGAATGGCGCCCTAGTTGACGATGGCTGGTTTAGGGTAGGTCATAGTGAAATGAGTTAAACATCCAACGATCATAGTCTCACGGGCAGGATTACATATTGGTATATGGTCATATACTAGCGCTAGTATTATAATCCATACTATCCGTACTATAGTAGGACTTACCTCGCTCACGCAAAGTGTGCATTTGGCATCCTACTTGAGTAAACTGGTATCCAAGTCATTTGGCCCGAACATGTGGTTTATAACATCACCACATCCTTTCTTTACGTGTTCGCATCCGAGGTCCAACAGAGAAACGACAAGCATAGAAGCGAATATAGAAGGCACTATAGTGGTCTTGTAATGGGGAGAATATATTGACCTGTAGGCACTCTTATTGCAAGGGTTGAGGCACGAGTACATTATTACATAGCCAGCCTGTAGGTTGCTAGTCGGGTTCCTTATCTATAATCACATGCCTGTTGCTGATCTTTAAATCCTTGTTTAATCCTGTCTGATACCGCGTTTCTGGCATATACCTTGTATGAGCCGTCAACTCCCCTATGACCATCCGGTTAACTACACGAAATAACCTCAACTCAACTCGCGCTTATCAACTCTCATGGCAGGAAATCCTGCTTAGATCCAAGCGTAATATGAATCCGTTGTTAAAAAAGTACCTAATAGTCGGTCAATTTGTACCATCGAGTAAAGCTACCTCTATTACCTATCAACTGAGTAAGTACCAAGCATCATGATTTCTCCAGCCACCCAAAGTCATTATTTTCATGTCAAAAAAGAGAAGAAGGGAAGGAGAATAAAAAAAAATTAAAAATTGAGTAAAGAATTTCGGATTGCTCCAAAGAATGTCTATCATGTGGCTCACAACAGCAGAAAGACGAATTGCAAAGCGTTGGTATTGCTCCCGAAGCCGTCGAATCCGATGACGTAAAGACCAAATTAATATTTGGGTATGCAGACCCTGCTGAAGATAGAAGGATAGCATCGAATAGCTTCTTCTCCAGGTCCTGCCACCAGAGGCTTGGCACAAAGCTTGGCAGAGCCTTTTTTTGCCTTGCATGATCTTCAGAGGAATTAAAGAATGTGGACCTTTGCTTGTTCTGTTTATTTGACTGATCAACACATCAGCAAAACGAGCCCTTCCATTCCTTGCACAATCCCTCTTTGAAGCATTTCATCCTGAGACTTCTGGACCCTCTCAAGCGCTGGATATACCATTCCAAGTTTGTTGTCATATCACCAAAGTATCGTCTACTTATATGTGCATATTCTAAGTTATTGCAGCAGCCTTGCTTTTTGTCCAGCAAGCATTTGGTCTGTGTAGCATGTGACAGGCAGTCAGAACCATGGAACACCACTGGGCTTGACTAGGAACTGACAGCTGAGGATGGCGGCTCAACGAGTTCAAGCTCAGACGCCTCGTGCGGCTTTCGGGCGTGGCTTTGGAAGTTTATTGTAGATACGATGCCGTGGCCCTCAGGGATCAGATTCTTTGTCTTTTGAGAACCTAGTCCCGGTCAATGATGGGGCCACTCGTTTCGAGATTCAATGCCCAACGCGACGGAACAAAATCTGGGACTTGGACTTGGACTTGGACTTGGACTCCATCGCCGATCACAAGGGCAATGATTTGCATGTAACTCTCTGCGACAAAAGGTATTGCCCATTATTATGTTTGTCCTGTCTCATCTCATGGACCAAAATGAACATCAAGATCTTGTTCCTCGAGCACACCGAGTCTACAATTGATTCGCTGGACGTGGGCGCAGGGGGGAGGGGGGCAGTTGCTGAGAGCCCTGTTCTGGCTCCCATCGCGCAATGGCCTGGGCCAAGGACCCAAAGGAGCCGGGGTGAGGAAGCGTGAGCTGCTGCACTATTGCGTCAGTAGATCTCCACACCACAGCCTGCTTGGATGTGGAAAAACGAGGTTTTTGCTCTCGAGAGAAGCGACGAGAGAAAATACGAACGGAAGGGTTCCAAAGCCCAACGAATGCCTGGGATCTACAGCAGGGCAAAGAGACTTTCAACGATGGGACCTTGGGCAGAGACACTTTCTCGGTAGAGTTTGTCAGGCTGGCAGGTCTCATGTCCTTTCTGGCTGCGCTTGACCCTCCATCTGAGTCTTCGCGTGGGAGAAGGGCTTGTCTCATTGGGCCGCCATCAGACAATCTGACTCCCTCCGCCTCCGGTACTTGCTGGATCATGGCTATCGTGGTCATTCGTTGGCTCCGACGCCAAAAGGAGAGTGGATTTCACGATTCAACGCCGGATGAAGGCTCCAACGACTTGCTCCACGTTATTCGACGAAACCGCGATGATAATAAATAAGAAAGATCATCGTTTATGTTAGTTCTCCCGTTGCGGACCGCTGCCACCATCCATTCGTCCATCCATCCATCTCCAGCTCGTCTTGCACTGTACTGTACTGTACTGTAGCTGTGTCCGTACCTACAGGTTACCGCCCAGATCATCCTCCCCGCTTTTGCCCACTACAAACAGCAGCTTACAAGGCCCCAGTCTCTCTATAGTCTAACTATATCCCAAGCACAGCCGGCCCAGCCCAGCCCAGCCCCTCCATTAAAAGATGGGATAGGTCACGGCTGACACCCTAACAGCCTATTTCTGGCGGGGGGTTCCCTCTCATTGCTGCTGTCGGATGACGACGTTCTGCCTTTGCTTCCATGCTCCGTCCTTGGTCGTCTGGGGCCTGATTCTTGCGGAGGCTTGCGGCTTGCGCGCCATTAAACCCACCTGACACTCATAAACTCTCTTTCCTTTCCCTTCCATTTCTTGGCTGTTACTACTTCTTCTTCTTCTTCTTTCTCCTCCTCTCTTCTCCCCTCAACAACCTAACATAACATCGCATTCTTCTCGGGTTCTGAAGTTTGCAGCTTTGACAAGCCCTCACCGAGTCTGAGGCTCATTGCCGGAAACCCCCCCCCACCTTCACCTTGTAGTGTGACGACATAGCTACCTTGCTTATCCTGCACCCTTTGTCGCAACGCAGCGGCCTGATTAATTGAGTTGGCACTACCAGCATCGCACCAGAGCCAGTACATATCAACAGAAAACAGCACTTTATTACATCAAAATGTCCCGTGTAAGGACTACCGATTTCGAGGAACGGGACTATTACCCTGCCCCTCGACGTTCTGCTCCAGAGGGGCTCGATGAAGTCGATTATCGTCGCCGCACCGTCACAATCAGCCCTCCCCCGCGAGAGGAGGCTCGCACACCCGCCTTTCTCCGTGATGATATTCGCCGAACCGAAGCTGGTCCCATGGTCCTGCGCCAGCGTCAAGTAGAGACCATCGACCGACACCGACCCAGAAGCCCCAGCCCAGTTCGTGTTCGAGAGGAACGCATCATTCGAAGACCCCGCAGTATCTCTCCCGAGAGCAGCCATCACTCTCACGCTCACTCTCACGATCATGAGCACGAGCACTCTCGTACTCGCGTATACGAGCGAGAGCGAGTCAGGGAGCCCTCTCAACCACCTCCCAGGCGAGCTCCTTCGCCTGCGCGTGTTGTGAGATATGTTGAGCGACCACAGAAGTCGCCTTCTCCCCCGCCCCCTCCTCCAGTTGAAGAGCGCGAGCGCATCCGCACTCGTATCATTGAGCGCGAGAGGGCCCCTTCGCCCCCTCCTGTCCCTAAGCCTTCTCCTCCACCTCCCCCGCCTCAGACCATCCGTGGACCGATAATTGAGCGAGAAGTTATTACGCATTACCGAGATATCGACCATGGTAAGTACACTGAAACTCAAAAAAAAGAAGGTTTAAGACGTTAACCGTTACAGGAATGATCAAAGCCAGACCCCCTACTCCTCCACCTCAGCCCAAGCCTCAGCCTCGCGCCCCGTCTCGAATTCGAGAGCGGGAGACAGATATTGACATTTCCCTGTCCAAGAACAGGACTGAGGTGGATATTTCCCGCACATCCCGTACTCGATCTCAGAGTCAGGAACGACGATCAGACTATCGCGATGACGAACTTGTGATTCGACGTGAGTCGGAGACGTCTTCGCGACGCCGAGCGCATTCTGCTGCTCCACTGCCTACACCCGGTGCTGTTGATGAGGAGGGTGACTATCTCACCGGCAAGATTGACTCCCGTGGCAGAATGGGCGAAGCCTGGGGCGGTGCAACCAAGGATTGGACTCTTGTCGATGTGCCTCCAGGCACCGAACGCATCCGCATGGACGGAGTGGGTGGTGGCAGTACCGAGACAAACTGGACGAGGTACAGTGGTTCCAGGAAGAGCAAGTTCATTCCCGAGAGAGACGGCGCACCAGCCCCTGCGCCTGTACCCTCCCCTAAGCCTGCCATCAGGGAACCATCACCTCCCGCGTCTCGTGACCGTGTGAATGTGTCCATCTACGACCGTGAGAGGGAGATTGACATCGAGAGAACGCGAGATCGTGTTGCTCGACCTGCTCCTCCACCACCCAAGGATATGTGGACTGAAATAACCAAGGACCTCGTCCTACGCGAGGCAATCGAGAGCTCTGGGTATGAATATGAGGAGACTAAGGAATTTTACTATATCATGGACTATCTCAAATATGTAAGTTTTCTCAACGACATTATGGCAGCCGGGATACTAACGTTTGCAGGATGATGTTCTCCGCCTGGTCGATGTTTCCGATGAGATCCGAAAATCTCGAAAGCAGCGCGCTAGAGAACTCGAGTACGAGAGAGAATACACATTTGATTATGAACGCGACCGTTCCCGTCACGGCCACCCTCGTTGGGATGAGGTGTCAGAGCGCGAGACGTTTTACGATAGCCGTCCTCCCCGAGGCTACCTGCGTTAAGCCTGCTTTGTTTGCTGGCGTTCTCGTTCATGGTCGCTTCCAGAAGGATAAGAAGAGGGTTTGGTAATGGATACCTTTTTTTGAAACTACAGACATGTTGGTGTCGTGAGTGATGGTAGGGGCTTTGAGTTCATGTTGGGCAACTTTGGTTGTATGAATTTACGAAATCATATACAGCGGATGAAATGGAACAGGATGGAACGTATGTAGATGCCTAGTTGGTACGCACAATTACGATTTATGACAAGAAATAAACAACTATATGTTTTTATCGATTCACATCCTTCTGTGCTTGAGCCATTACCTGTGTGGGCTTGGAGGTAGACATCTCATGATGAGGGGCTGTCTGGTGACCTCATGGCCGTCGGAGAAGCCGTGTCTGCCTGGGCCTCAACAGATAGAGGGGCATTTGCCAGCCCCACCCACGCCTTAGACTCAGCACATAGGACACTCAGATAACACACATTGCAGACTTCTTAACGAGGCAGATATTGTGATAAACCTTTTAACTCACTTATTTTGGGATAGCTACTGAGTTTCTTTACAGTCAACTTCTCGAAAATAGCCTCTACCTGTACCACCAGCATTATTGTATGAAACATGGTACCGGATAGACCTGAGTCTATCCCCGTCTACAAAGACGAATGAATGAGGGCCTTTATCAAAGAAGAGCGCACATCGCCAGACAGAGCTACAGTCTAGAATTCAGAGTTGTTTCATATAAGTCCAATGAGGGCCTACCTCCGGGCCTTCGCCGTTGGGGGCTAGAACGTAGATGGGTCTGTGAGGGTCAGCGGTGCCAAGAGAAGAACCAAACAATGCAATAATTGTAAGGGGAAGATAATTGAGCATGGCAAAGGTTTCGGGTATGTCAAGAGTTAGAAGCCATGGTAGATGTAGGTTTGAATCGTGAAACGCTCGAGGTATGAAAAGAGGCAATATCATGATGGGTATTACATACATGGCCAAGAGCAGGGCCCACGAACCGCCGAGTTTCCCCAGACTGGACCCCTGGAAACACATGGAATAGCAAATTTCGAGAAGAAGCGAACATTGGCCCCTCAATCTGACAAGTCAGCTTCAGCTTTGATAGCGGCCCAAGATGCATCCGCCGTGGATTCTTTTAACAAATGAGATACCCATCATGGCGGCGTTGGTTGCCGTGGAAGAGTGGACCTATTTACTTTTGAGAAGAAATCAACACAAACAATAGAAAAAAAATACTGCACAAGGGAAAGAAAGGGGTTGAGTTGTTGTGCGTCAATTAGACAAAGTGATGATTTTAGCTCATATGTGAAATGAGTGTCATTTTGATATGCCCAAGCCTCCATTGTCCAAAGGGAAAGATGAGTTTGTGCTAATTATGCCTAACGGTTGTTAGTCAGGGCCCTGTCGTCCCAAGGTGGCATTTGCTCTGCCTTGCCTTTCATGTGAACCTTGCGTTACGGTACTTGAGGTTGGCGGGGAGGCACTGTACCTGCCGAGCAGCCTGCTAATCTGGCACTGTGCCGTGGCCTGTGCCAATTTTCTTCACCGCGGGGCACTGTGAATAGTACAGTGCAGATGTAGGATTAAGCGATGTTCTTCCAGCACCTGGGACTAACAGATCAAGATAAACGACGGTGGAGGCTGAGAAGTAGGTACAACGGCAGCAACAAAGAGATCTCAAAGACACACCAAATCTCATGTATTATTCCGTAGCAGCCAAATTCGCTGCAGAAGCCATGGCGTGTCAACAAAAGGTGTTTTTATCCGCAAGGTTCTGGAGCAGAGTAGCATCTAGCTGTCGGTACGGAGGAGCCTCAACAAGAAAGGCGGAGTAGAGGCATCTCCTGCTTGTCTCGAAACATAGGTATATATACATAAAGTCTATGATGAAGGCTCAGTGGCAGTTTCTTGAATATTATCAAGAGTTCTGTAATCTCGCAATACCCCTTGGGAGGTTCAGTTGCATGCGAAGCTCAGAAGCTGTGATCAGTCCGTAGTTTGAATCGTGAATCAATGTTGAGTCATGCTAAAAAGGTTCTCTTTTTGACATAGACTGTAGCCTACGCTCGCTTGAGCTCGCACTTTAACATAGGCTGTCTTTATCGCTTTATGTCAAGTCAGGCAGGCAGCAAACATTTCCAAGGTTGACAACCGAAGTAACCGCCTGGAACCATCACCGTTGCACAGTGCAGTACAGTGCAGAATCAAGTGGCGGTAGCAGTCCTGTTGTTGATGCCGATTTCCATCATCCAAAGGTCACTCATTTTCTTCTGCACCAAAGGGCAAAACACAAACCATATCGTCTATATTTGTCTGACAAGCCCGGACCTCTCCTATCTCTTCTCTCGGCATACAGTCTCTTCGCTATCAACAACTCGCCCCAAGGCATCAAATCGATCGAGGCCCCGTCCCGTCGCTTTTGGCCCGCCAAGCTCGTTCGACCCTCATTCATACCCGTTCTTTTCCTCTCCTGGCCTGAGCCCCCGTCGTGGAAAAAACCCCCGCCTCTCCGCCTCATCCAGAACAGTTCTCTCTTCCATCTGCCAAACTTGTCGACACGTGCGCCTAACCCAAGGCTCTATTTTTTCCCTTCTTCTCCTTCATTCTCCCACCTTTACGCCCTTTTGCGCCTCGATCATTATAGACACCTGTCGAAACCGCATGACGAGACGTCCCTAAACAGCCAAAATGTCGAGCTCAGAGATAAACCAGGTGCTCGCAAATTCGTTGTCGCCTGGTCAGTATTCCACGCCCTTCCCCGTCGATTACTTCCTCCGATATTTCTCTGTGGGCAACACGAACAACTGCTAACCTGCATCAGATGCGAACTTGCGAAACGCTGCCGAGCAGCAACTTACCCAGGCTGCTGAAAGCAACTTCGTAGGCGCCCCTGATCCTCCCTCCCTCCATCGAATACCGGCTGACATTCTATTAGCCCCTATACCTCGCGACCCTCGTACAAGAGCTAGCAAACGACTCAGCCGATGGCTCCATCCGAGCTGCCGCCGGTATTGCTCTTAAGAATGCCTTCACAACCCGAGATTTTGCTCGCCACCAAGAATTGCAAGCAAAATGGTTGCAGCAAACAGACGACGAGACCAAGACCCGGGTTAAGGAGCTTACCCTCCAGACTTTGAACTCCTCCAACACTCAAGCTGGCACGGCTGCAGCCCAGGTCATTTCTTCGATTGCCGCCATCGAGCTGCCCCGTGGCCAGTGGAACGATCTGCTACCTTACCTCGTCAAAAATGTGAGCGAGGGCGCCGACCACCAGAAGCAGTCTTCTTTGACCACCATCGGTTATATCTGCGAGAGCCAAGATGCAGAGCTGCGCATGGCCTTGATAACACACTCCAATGCTATCTTGACCGCTGTTGTGCAGGGTGCTCGAAAGGAGGAAACGAACATAGAGGTTCGCCTTGCTGCCATTACTGCCCTCGGTGACTCACTCGAATTTGTCGGCAACAACTTCAAGCATGAAGGCGAGCGAAACTACATCATGCAAGTAGTGTGTGAGGCCACACAGGCCGACGACACGAGGATTCAGCAGGGTGCTTTTGGCTGCCTCAACCGAATTATGGCACTCTACTACGAGAACATGCGATTCTACATGGAGAAGGCTTTGTTCGGTCTCACCATTCTTGGTATGAAGTCTGATGACGAGGATGTTGCCAAGTTGGCTGTTGAGTTCTGGAGCACTGTCTGCGAAGAGGAGATTTCCATCGAGGATGATAATGCTCAGGTCGAGAGTTCCGATCAGATGCGTCCTTTCTACAACTTTGCCCGTGTCGCTTCTGGCGAGGTCGTACCGGTTCTCTTACAACTCCTCACCAAGCAGGACGAAGACGCTACCGACGACGAGTACAACCTTTCCCGCGCTGCTTACCAGTGTCTGCAGCTCTATGCCCAGGCTGTTGGTTCTGCTATCATTAGCCCTGTGCTGTCGTTCGTGGAGGCTAACCTACGCCATGATGACTGGCATAACCGAGATGCCGCAGTGTCCGCTTTCGGTGCTATCATGGAGGGTCCTGATGAGAAGGTCTTGGATCCTATCGTCAAGCAGGCTCTGCCTGTCCTTATCACCATGATGGACGATCAGTCTCTGCACGTCAAGGACTCGACTGCCTACGCCCTGGGCAGAATCACCGAGGCTTGCTCCGAGGCCATTGACCCTCAAGCACAGCTGCCCACACTGATCGAGTCGCTCTTCAAGGGCCTTCTCACCAACGCCAAGATGGCACCTTCATGCTGTTGGGCCTTGATGAACTTGGCTGAGCGTTTTGCTGGTGATTTTGGCGCTTCCTCCAACGCTATTACCCCCCACTTCAACAATGCTGTCGCCTCTCTGCTTGACGTGACAGCGCGGACAGATGCTGACACCTCAGTCCGAACTGCTGCTTACGAGGTTCTTAACGTTTTTGTGCAGAACGCTGCTTCTGACAGTCTGCAGGCGGTTGCTTCTCTCTCGGACGTTATCATCAAGCGACTTGAAGAGACTGTGCCTCTGCAGAACCAGGTTGTTAGTGTCGAGGACAGGATTACCCTTGAGGAGATGCAGAACAGTCTGTGCACCGTCCTTCAGGCCATCATCTCTCGCCTTGACAAGGAGATCATTCCTCAGGGTGACCGCATCATGCAGATCCTACTTCAGATCCTTAACAGTGTCGGTGGAAAGTCAAGCGTTCCCGATGCTGTCTTCGCTACCATCAGTGCCCTATCAACCGCTATGGAGGAGGACTTCGTCAAGTACATGGATGCTTTTGCCCCCTTCCTGTACAACGCCCTCGGAAACCAGGAGGAGCCCAGTCTCTGCTCCATGGCTATTGGCCTGGTAAGCGACATTACTCGATCTCTTGGCGAGCGCAGCCAACCTTATTGCGACAACTTCATGAACTACCTTCTCAACAACCTCAGGGTATGTCTCCCCCCCTGTTTGTGTTTTTGACATAACTAACTAGCTGCAGAGCACCGCCCTCGCCAACCAGTTCAAGCCTGCCATCCTCCAATGCTTTGGCGACATTGCTGGTGCTATCGGTGGCCACTTCGAGACTTACCTGTCCGTGGTCGCCCAGGTTCTGGAGCAGGCCACAACTGTCACTGCTTCTCCCGAGGGCCCTTACGAAATGTTCGACTATGTCGTCTCCCTGCGTGAAGGTATCATGGATGCCTGGGGTGGTATTATTGGTGCCATGAAGGTCAGCCAGAAGAGTATGTTTTCCTCACCCTCTGATATATTGTCACCACTAACTCGTCACAGCACAAGCCCTCCAGCAATACGTCCCAGCTATTTTCCACGTTCTCAACCTCATTGCTGGCGACAACAACCGAAGCGAATCGCTGATGCGGGCTTCTATGGGCGTTATTGGGTAAGTCGATCATAACTTGCGTAATGATAGGAACTATACTAACATGAACAGCGACCTTGCCGATGCTTACCCTAACGGCGAATTGGTGGATGCTTTCCGTCAGGAGTGGCTCACAGCTATGATTAAGGAGACAAAGACCAACCGGGAGTTCCAACCCCGAACCATCGAGACTGCCCGTTGGGCCCGCGAGCAGGTTAAGCGCCAGCTCGGCGGTTCTCAGGCTGTTATGGCCAACTGATCTGGCACACGAAACCCCCCATTTCAAGGCGAGAGAATGCCGCCACAAACAAAGATATCCCCTTCCCCTCCCCCATCATAGCACGATTCCCATGACCCTTGCATGTATATAGACCCCCATACGACACTACAGTAATTCAAATACCCCCTCATGACACTTCACCTGGCATATCCATCGCTACATGATGTATTCATCTCCCCTTATCACGTCACTACACATCACTACACAATGCACGTCGTACCCCATTTTGTTTTATTTACTCAGATGCAACGAAGGAATAGAGAAGTCATGTATGCCCTGCGCAGATGAAAAGCGGCGGCGACCCAAAATTCATGTAGAGGGTAGGGGAGTCACGGCGGCCGGTTATTACTTTTTTTCGTTCTGTTTTTTGCAACATTGGTTGTTTCGGCCCATGGAGTCTGTCTTGGATTCCCTTTCAAGTGATAGGGAAGGCTGGAGACGGCGTACTCGGACACCCACCTTTGTGGAACTCGGTGGGATTATTGAGCAGTGGATTGAAAATTCGGAGTGTGTAGGGGACTTTTAGAGTTGAGCGAAAAGAAATGTTGAAATGAAACTTCCCAGATTAGAGTATCAAGTGAGCTCGTCTGTAGCTGTCAATAGTCAAAGAATCGTTGGCTCTCACCTCTTCGACTCTGAATCTATCAACTAACATGGTGAAAATATTACTTGATACTACGCCACGATACTCACCGTAAGCCTCTACTATATGTACAGACAATAGTTTGGGCTCCAAAGAAGACCAGATTGGCGAGCTGTTTACTGTTGGGACCGTCAAGATAGAGAGCGGTTGGCACTTTTCATTACAATTTAAATTCATGAACGCAGTCTAGTAGATTGTGTTTCTATTCTTGCTTGACGTAAAATAATGCTGGCCACTTTTATATTCCACCAAATATAAATCACTTCTCAGTGCCACTCCAGCTTCTAGTTTCCAGTTCAGGAGATGTGAACATACATCTGACAAGATGGGGATAATTTAATAAATGCGCCGGATCAATGATCAGAACCTTTTTGTGCCCACGATGATCCTTGATATGGTAAGTCAGCTATAGCGGTCGAAGATGTTGCTTGTCGGTGTCCACTCCTGAGGCCCATAAGAGTAAAAATTCAGCTCGGTCTCGTAGCCATCCGCAGGAGGGTTAGGTGATACATGTGGGATGCCCGTAGACGTTGGGATGGTGGCCGCTAAGGGGGTATGGGGCTGCGATACAATGGGATAACCCTGGATGACGTTCGGATCAAACCCCCCGATGACCATATTGATATTGGTTATGTCGTCAGAACTCATGTAAAGCTGGGATCGAAGTTGATGCGGGACGAACGTCTGATGGTGCGGCAGCACCGGCGGTGACGGCTGTTGTTGTAGTTGATGGTGATGTAGGAGATGATGGACTGGTGGCTGATGCATTTGGGCTTGCTGTTGTATATGAGGCGAAGGGAAATGAGAAGGAATAATATGAGGGGCAGAGAGCGAAGCTGAGATATCGTGGGGGGACGGAGGCTGCAAAGTAGTAGAGTGCATTTCAAGAGATTTGCCTTGTTGACTGTATATAGACGAAGAGGGCGATGTGCCAGATGATGCAGGTGTAGTAGTGGGAAAGTTTATTACAAGATCGGGGACTGGGTCTTTACCATCTGCCATACCACTTTCACCTGTAAGAGATATGGTAGGATCCTGAGCAAACCGATTCAGGGCGTCTACCCAACGAGACGCAAGTGGCCAAACGTTTTTGCATTCCGTCAAAATGTCTAGCGTGCGCTGAAACATCATAGGCCCATCGCGTGTGATGTTAGGATCTGGGCAGACTGAGCAGAATTAACACACAATGCACGTCTGTAGAGGCAGATCGACTCACTAGTTGGGTAGCGACATAAGTATGTAGAAAAGAGACCACAGCTATACACACAAAAAGCAGCCATTTGAGCACCGACACGTTCGTCTGAGGAACGTCCTGTGAATTGAGCCTCGATTTGTGCGTAAAGGTCATGAACATTGGAAAAAAGTTCGCGCGCGATCTTGTCAAAAACTTCTGGTCTCTGCTCATATGCAGGAGAAAGAGTCAAGATGCTACAGAAATCAGTCCTGGCCTGATGTGACGCAGGCTAAACTTACTCCATCAAGTATGGATGACGAAGAACGATGTTGCAGAGACGTGGAATCATTGTGACGCCTAGATATGCCTGACATGTCAGCGACTCAGCTTGTCATGGCAAGGACCAACTGACTAAATCATGCCCTTTCGCCTTATACTCATCTAGCATAAGGTTGCTCCATTGGTGTTTTCGTGGCAAGTTGCTTTCCCATTGATTAAGATCTCTTGATACGCTTGCAAATTTGCTCTTGGGATCCCAAGGATACCGCCTACTGGTATATTTAACGGCACGTCGAGTGATACCCCCCCAGAAATGATGGGCTTGAAGAAGGGATGCAAAGAGAGACCGGTTCGGATCCAACACAAGCCCCGGATCACTGATGGCAGGGGGGGTTCCCTCAAGAGCGGCCCGTGAAGGAGGAACTCGTCCATTGTCGAAGTCGTCCTCATCGCAAGGGAGAAGAGCAGTAATATCTGAGGCAGCAAGGGAAATGGGCGAATGAGTACCTGAGTGCAGCTGGTCCTGACTATGCAACATCCACTGTGGATATCCGATTTAGCGAGATGGTTGACTACGGTTTGAATTCCGGATGACATACCAGAGTTCGGCGAGCAGATTCTCCACGAATTACGGTTTCAGGCGTTGGATTTTCAATATCATAGGTCTCTTCCAAGTGCAGTTGTAGCGTGGTTGCCATCCGTAGAGCGATGCCCATGTTAATCTGTAGGCTGTTAACGTAAAATTCACAGTACCAGGCTTTATACGTACATGGCTCTCGACTTTCAGCCCACTTCCTTGTTGTGCAATGCTAAGTAGATAAAAGGCTTGGCAGTTCTCCAGGTTTGGTTGATAGACCTCGTCACGCGCAATGACAACAGCGCGATCCATAAAGAACTGGGATGCTTCGATGCCGTTCCCATATCGAGTCGAAAGAGAGGGACTGAGGCGTGCCGAGATGCTAAGGATGCTGACCACAAGAAATATGCTCACCGATTGACGATCTTCGAGCAGCTGTTGAGTAAATCGCACTTTGGGAATGAACCCAAGTTGGAAGTAGTGTTGCGTGAACCGAGTTATACCATCGAGAACTTCTGTTAATGGGGGCATGTTTTCCCATTCATCGCGTGGCCTACTAAAATGTCTAACAGGGACATCAAGATTGTCACGTCGTGCTTTAGTCGAGTCTCGCCGAGCTGACTTGTCAGCCCGTATTCGGGGATGTCGAAAGTCGCGATCGTGATCCGGCTGGCCGCGCTCAAGAAATGTGCTATCAAATGGAATGTCAGATCAGATTTCAGAAACCATGAGCAGGTAGGCTCACCACTCCGCAGCAGCCTCTCCGTTTTCAAGACAGGCCTTGCACGGAGGTCGAGCTCCATCATGGACACATTTACTCCTCATCCGCCGGCATCTGTGAGACATCATCAGCAGCAAAATACGAATTGGCCAGTATATATGACATAGGATTATGTACCGGCGACAAGCAACTGGGGCTCGCCGTTTGACAACCGGGGCGGAGGGTTCCATATCCACCATATCCACCATATACCCAATGCCTAGCCGCTACACGGCACTGATAGTAGTTGCAATGCAATGGTTCAGTAGGAATAAGACCGTGCGCGTAGTAGCCAGGACTCGCTCGGCACCGTAACAGGTAAGTTTGTGTGGCTGCAGGGACGTCGATGGAAATCTAACAACTGAGTTATACTGTACTGTAGTGCTCAAGCCAGCGACTGGATGTCGCCTCGTACTGGCTATGTCAGAATGGCAGTGGAACTGGACCCTTGTGCGTGTTGTGAACACTGGATGTGACTTAGTTTCAAGATGTATCCGTATGCCATAGTTTGGGGGCGGATGGCAGAGGAAACGGAGGCGGGAACGGGACGGGAACGGGAGCAGTAGTGGGAACGGGAGATTGACTGCCGAGTGGCACTTTAAACACTCGCGGCAGAGCTCGGCCGGCAATTTGGCGGGTCAAGAAAAAGCGCTTGCATCCAATAAATTGGTCGCTTACACAGGGTTTGTCTGCGTCTGTATCCGCGCTTGCGCCTGAACGCGAGAAAAGAGGAATAATGGGCTGATCGCATGTGCTTGGCGGAGGGTGAAGGGTGACTGAGGTGAAACGATTGGTTAATAAGACGAGGGGCTCAGGGGCAACTTACCGTGATCGGGATGATAGTATAACTCACTGCCCGTACTCTCTATTCCGTAGCAAGTTAAGCTTTCATCTGCAGTATCTGCACAGGTTACAGGTACGGAGGCACACCAGCTCATTAATACTCGTGTTTGTCCGTGATGACGTTCCAATTTCTCACTCTCCCCGTTGAGTGTCGTGGCGCGTATGGATGTACTCGATACAGGCTAGGAAACTGTCGTTCAATGCCAGGTTGGGTTAGAAAGCCAAGAGGAATGACAAGGGACGAATGGAGGAGGATGCGACTTGAAACGAGCGGACGCAACAACGACGTTGATGGAGGTGAAGTTTAGCTAGAAGAGAGCGTCGCTGACAGACGTTTAAGTTGTTGGCCGTGTGTTGGGTGAAGCCATTGGCGTGAGTACAGCCTCAACGGTCCAAACCCTGAACGGTCAAGTATGGAAGGGAGAAAAGAGACAGAAGTGGAGATTGATTGCAGTTGATGATATTATACGTGACTACCCACTAGGAAGGAAGTAAGAAGTAGGCGCATCAGGGTCGCTGCTTCCTCTACTCTCATCACATGGAAGGCGACACTAGAAGAACCTGAGAGACCCCAAGGCAGTTGCAAGCCGAATATGCGGTTTCTGATTGGCTGCGGAACGATGGTTATAACTTCGGGGCCATAGGATGCAAGGGGCAGGGATGACGGGAGGGGCAGTTCATTTCTAATGTAACTTGATGGTTTGCACCTAAGGCAGGCGGTTTGCTGGTGTCAGTTGCCTTCTCTCGGGCTTAAAATGAGCTCTGCTGTAATCATTCCAAACTCGTGGTTGCCAAGCAATGGACTTGAGACGAGACTCCATCGATGCCCAATCCAACTTATCATTTCTTACATGACTTAAGCATCATATAGTAAATCATTAATTCTCGGGAAACCCCCACGTCCAGACCGCGCGATATCATCTCTATCATGACTGAAGAAGCCTCAAGACGAACTTACTTATATGCCAAGTCTTTTCTCAACCCGGCAGAGAATTTGCCCTTACATTCCTCTCTCAAGTGCTTATTCCCAGTTGGCCGATGCACGATGCACAGAAGCTATCTGCGCTTGCTAGGCCACACGTTGTGTTCGAAAGGGGTCTGATCCTGGGACCCAGTTGATAGTCTGCGATTGCGGTGCCTGCATTACCGTTGCTGATTTGGCTAGCTGAGGGTTAAGAAGGATATTTGTATCCGGGTGTATTGGATGCAGATTCTTCAACGCCTAAGCCCTCTGCGTCGTAAACTATTCTTGGCGTAGATCCTGACGCTGATCTTCTCACATCTACCATTTCTCAACCTGGACGGTATTCCTCCGTGTCCAATGGATGTGCACATACAACCCCTGATTGTATCACCATAGGGATATGTCGGTACATAGCTAGTTATGCACCAGCTTTCTCTTGCATAACCGAAGCCGAAGCAACGGCTGATCGGGGATACACATCGATAGGTTGCGGGATAAATAGCTACGGGAAATAGAGACGGGCTTACTCTCGTACATCAGGACCTCCTGTGCATGCACGTCGATGTGGCCTCGATGGCGATCCACTATGAAGGCCGACCCCCCTTGAGTAAGCTAGTGTAGAGTGTTTGATTGTAGGGCGCCGCAGCACTTCTCTAATTCGACCACATACGCTTGAGCATGGGAATCCATGGGAATAAAATTTGATCATTATTGATGTCAATGCATCAAAATTTACACACATTCCTATGATTTTGTCAACTTGTTAGCTTGTATACTAGGGTCCTAAGCAGACACCTGATTACTGATCAAGAACTAAATCACCAGCAGTTTGTGGCAGTTTTTCTCGCCAGTAAAATCTGTCTATTTATAATCTGTCATGAGCGGAAATAGGGGGCCCGGAGACAATAGACGGACAATCTAAATCTTTGTCGGTTGCGCAACGTTGAAGTTGAAAACTCAGAGTGTTAAGTAAGGACCGTATATTTGAAGCTGAAGATGCACCAGCCAGTTTCGAGTGTCATTATCACTACATTACAATTGTGGAGGCATTTGCTTCTGTGGGGCTGTTTTCTCTTACTGCTTGCTTGGCCCTGAAGCGAGGCGGGGGATAATATTATGCGTCGGATTTGTTTGTCTAGTCCGCTATCTAGACTCGAAAGATCAAAAGAGTTGTTCTACCAGCATACGCGACGCGCAAAGTGGAGGTAAGGATTATATCATATACGCAAGTAGGGAAGTAGGGAAGTCACCGCTCTACTTCGGACTTGCCAAAGAGTCGCGACAGTAACACAAAGAACAGAGACATATTGAGGACGGGGACCGGTGATTTCCGCGATACTAGATGTAAAGCCTCGGTTGAGCTCTTCACTAGACTTGATTTACGGTTGATACAAGAAGGAGTCGGTTTCTTGATTGAGTATCACCCCTGTTGTTTCATGGTCAAACCAAGCTTCAAACATATCGCGAAACATGGCGAGGTACTGGCTTCGCAATTTTTGTAAAAGATCGGAGTTTACATTCAGTGAGCGCTTTGACTAGGCCATTTCTTAATGGGGTTGTAGCTCGTGAGATGTTGTGCAGCTGAAGTAATGCTCCTAACTACAAGTTCAAGCACGAGCAAAGACAATGTCTATCTTCTTTATTCTATGTATCGCCAAGAGAACACTGGGCTTGTATAGTTTCTTCTCATTGGATTGACTGGAGACAAGGATTACTTGTATCTAGCTACGATGTAAAGATGGAACACCATCAAAGCGGTCGACCTACTAAGACACCTGATGTAATATTTACGTATTCCAAGCGAACAGAGTAAGATCAGCGGTATATACTTCCCATATGGTCCGTAGCATCAATGAACGTTATCAACATATTCGTTTGAATTATGCTATATATTCATTCAGGGCGGCCACCTTACTTCAAGATTTGATAGTTGTATCAAGAGCGCCTCGGGGTTGAATGTCCTTTATATGCCGCAAGATGGTCCAAAGTATGCATCACAACCGCCCAAAACGAAAGCCTCTACAGGATAATGCACTCCTGGTTTAGCTGCACTTGCTTGTGCTACTTAACCAAGTTGAATTCCCAATTCTGCCACCCTTGAACACAACGTTTGCCTTGGCATTGCTGCAATCTTTATGTTTCGCTAGCCACAGGCATGCAGTATTTAAATCAGCTACCTGTAACGAAATCAAACAAAGGTCATAAAGTTATTGGCGTTGGTGCTATGAAGATCTCCCTTTTTCACCCTACTCTGCAAGGCCTCATTACAGCACTAGTTTCTTGTGGCGGTTTACTCTCGACACGCACGAACCGAGAAGAATCCTTCCAAGTCAGTACAACTCATGTTGGCAATGCAGATTCCTTGTTCTTGAAATGACACCTGCTGCTATCTTGTTACCTCGGATGTAGGGAGCTTAGATCCGAATATCGGCAGAATGTGTTCACTGATATAGTGTTCCATACGGTGATGGGGAAAATCTCACTGGAAGGCACTCTCTACTATCAGATTGAGGTTTTCCTGAACCATGCATGAGCTGATAACTCAGAGGCGTGTTGGCTATATGTAGGTGAGACGTCTGGTGTTGGTGTTACACAGTGGCGTTGTGGCGATGGAGGCTGTGGAGCCGTACGAATAGTGTCAATGAGCACTGTATTTCACTGTGCACGACTCGCCCACGAAGCCCCTGTCATCGAATCAAGCGAGATTGGTTCGTGTACTTCCAGTTCAACATCGAAGAAGACGGTTGAGGATGTGATTATCCATTGAAAGCTTTGGTTGACCTTCCCAAATGGCGAAACCATAATGGGAATTGTGACTCAGTGGAGAAACTTTCCACGCTGTATCCAAGTCATCGGCTAAATTTTTCTCCTCACACTTTCGTCACCTTCAACTTCATCCTCCCTCGAGAATACCTATCATCACATACAAAACTACCTACCCTTGGTATCAGTCACAAATTGACTTATTTCCGACATAGTCTTAAGCTGATCAAGTCGAGATCGTCAAATACGCCCCGCAATGTCTGCACTGACGGAAATCTCGCTCCCAAGCTTTCAAAAGATTGCTTCGGGCAAAGTGCGCGATCTCTTCGAGCTGCCCGACAAGAACACCCTCCTTTTCGTGGCCTCTGACCGTGTCTCCGCATACGATGCTGTTCTCAAGAACCCAATTCCAGACAAGGGCAAGATTCTGACTCTCGTCTCGGCACATTGGTTCAAGGTCTTGACGGACCGCATTCCTGGCCTGCGCACCCATTTCATCAGCCTTGATCTCCCTGAAGGCGTTACCCCTGAAGAGGCAAAGATCATCAAGAACAGATCAATGGTCGTTAAGAAGCTTTCTGTCATCAAGATTGAATCCATTGTGTATGGTCTCCCTTCCGTTCCAGAAGAGCCATGAAAAGCCATTTCTTGCACAAGAATAGACTTTCACTGCTCATGCTTTGCATACGTATCAAGAGACTAATAATATGGCAGACGAGGTTATCTGACTGGATCTGCCTACAAGGAGTACAAGAAGAACGGAACTGTTCATGGCATCGCTGTTGAGCCTGGCATGGAAGAAGCCCAGAAGTTTAAGCAGCCCCTTTGGACACCGAGCACCAAGGCCGATGCCGGAGAGCACGACGAAAACATCCATCCTGATGACGCTTGGAAGGAAGTTGGCGATCGTGAGACTGCAGACCGTGTCAAGGAGCTTTCCCTTCAAATCTACGAGGAGGCTGCTGAATACGCCGAAGAGCGAGGCATTCTTCTCGCCGACACCAAGTTTGAATTCGCCAAGGATGGGGAGGGAAATATTTACCTCGTTGACGAAGTCTTGACCCCTGACTCTTCCCGATTCTGGCCAGCTGCTGGCTACATGCCCGGCCGCGATCAGGACAGCTTCGACAAGCAATTCATCCGAAACTGGCTCACAAAGGAAGGACTCAAGGGCAAGGAAGGCGTGGAGCTACCCCAGGATATCGTTCAAGCTACATCGGACCGCTACAGAGAGGCTTTCCTCATGTTAACTGGTAAGAGGTTCGAAGATGTTAGCCAATAGGCCGCAGGTACAAGAGCGCAACAAGAATAAGCTGTCGAAGTGTCATCATTTGAACTGAAGCTCTATTACTGGCTTTTTATCAAAGCCGCAACTGCGTACGCTGCTACGTGTGAAGGCTGACAGCTTTCTCCCTCTATCTTTGAATTTGCGAGCCTCTACTTCAGTTTGCCAGTCACAAGTTTGAATACGCCTCTCCATTGTCATACAACTCAAGATATTGTTCTCTTGATTCTAGGACTGTTAGTATGCTCTGGCAAACATGAAGGAAACGTACCTTTGAAGCCCTTCTGTTACCGTCCTTGGATCTTGCGTGTACACCAGCCGCAACCATCCTGGCTCAAGCGAGTGCTCTTCTCGTGGATGAAGAAAGACACCCGCCTTTTGCAGCCTCTTGGCTAAAGCAAACTCTTGATTTAACTCTCCATCTAGCTCTGTTGGAAGATATGGAGACAGGTCGATCCAAACGAAGAAGCCTGCGTTGCTTCCCGGCAAGTATTTGATGCCGATGTCCCTGAGCTGCGACGTGACATGTCGATGGGCCTGGGAGAGCCTTGTCCTCGATGAATCAACAAAAGCTCGGCACCACGTTCTATCCTCTAGCATGGCACTTCCGATGGCTAGACTGGCACCAGAAGGGTTGTGAAAACGCATAGAGGCCTCGATTGCCTGAAGCACAGGCTGGCTACGAGTAATGATGGCGCCGAGGCGGAGGCCAGCGGCGCCAAAGTCTTTGCTAAGACCGTAAGTGACATGGAGAAGGTTTGGGTCAATAAGACCAGTCGAGTCGATTGATAATATCGAAGTAAAAGGGACTGCAGGCTCATCCGTTTCGAAAACCGAACAAGCATATATCTCGTCACTTAAGAGGTGTAGTCTGTGCTTTTGACAAAACTGCATTATCTTGATCAGGGTGGACCTGGGATAGCATCGCCCTGGGAGGATTAACCACTTGAACACTTGATAGATACTGATATTTCTTACCAAGCGGATTATGCGGGTTGACGATAAGCACCATTTTGATATGCACGCCGGCCTTTCGGGATCGCACCAACGCCTCCTCGAACTTTTCAACAATATCATCATGGAACGCCTCTTCGGTCTTATTGTTGGAGTAGACAACTCTGACTTGAGACTTGTTGCCAAAATCAAGCTCGAAGCGTCCATATACCGGCCTGCTAGTCAATATCCCATCTCCAGGGTCTGCTATACCCCACGCGAGAATATCGTGCATTGCAGTAGCGGCACCGACACATTGGATCATATCCGGAGTGATGGGGCTTTGTGGATGGAGATACTCGTTGAGGTGCGTTGCTAAGGCTTTCGGGAAGCGGGTACCTCCTGCATGGCTGCCACGGTATAGAAAATCCTCGAGTGAGATTGTAACCTGAATATCTGAGTTGAGAAGTTGCTCTTACTAAGATAAGACTAAGGGTCGGGTTCATACGTTCTTGTCTGTAAAATCTTTCAACTCTTTCGTTACCAAGGCCTAGTAAGGGGTTAGTATGCTGGAATTTGTTGATAGAAAGGTGTCATGCATTCTCAGCCGTGCCAAATGATATCAATCCACCTGTGTTATGATCGGGGTCATAATTACCCCTCGGTGCAAACCTCCAGGGTAGATCCAGCCCGCCAACAGCCTCTGAGGCTCGTTGTGATAGCGAACCCGTCATTTCTTGAGAGAAGTGGAGGTGCATCAACATGGTGAAGGCTTCACTTGCGGTTCCAATTTACAATAGCGGAGCGATGAGGGGCTGCTGAGTCAGCTGTCTAAGATGGGCTCTCCGATATTTTGCTCAAACTGCCTCTTGGTGTTTCTTGACGCGGACGAACAATTAGACGGTCAAGCAAATGGCTGGGCACAGCGAAGTGAAGTATAAAATGAGATGAGATCTGTGAGATAATGGCATTTCTTAATGCCAGGTTTGCCTGCCCACCCAAGGCATGTAAATGCGGTATGACGAAACAACCCTGATGGGCTATTGAACAAAGCGAAACCAACAGTAGCCAATTGATCCAATTGCCTATAAATTGGCGGCTTTTGTTTCTCAGAAGCGTCAAGTCTACGAGAAACGTTCCGATATATCATGTCCTAATTGAGATGGCAAAGTGCAAAGTTGCTGGAATGTTGTCACTCGCTTCTCGTCGTACCCTCGCAGTCACCAGGGCCGTGACGATTAAGAGCTTAAGAGCGTGATGTTTACGGTCTGTTCTTAGCAGCTTATCCGCTGTGTTTGTTACATCAACAGACCAGGCGTGATCAAACGTGGCCAGCATCAACATCGCAACTCCACTCGCTCCGACGTTCAAGATCCAAACACCAATTGAGGTTTCGAGCTATCAATGGCCATTGTTGGCGCGATCTACTCTGTTCATATATGGAAAAATGTTGTCAAGGTTTATCCAACTCCAGCTATGCCCCAACCGCTATACCCACATAAACTCCAAAAGCATCGTGTCGGATATCATAAATCATGCTTGCAGCGCCTCCAGTCCAACAGTGAAATCTTCAACCTCCATTCCTCTGAAGCCTTCCTCGACCACCCAGGCTCGCCCCTTTTCAGGCGTAAATAGGGTTTCGCATGATCGACCAACTACCAGTAGGCCTGGAGGGCGGCTACCCTCCGTCTCGATAGCCTCGGAAACATGCTCGAGTGTTGTTCGAATCACTCGCTGGTCAGGGCAACTGGCACGTTCGATAACAGCGCAAGGCGTGTTTCGTGGCCAGAGTAATCGCTTGCTCTCGCCCGTCACGGGAGAGACTTGAGTAGGCTCTGAGGGAGGGGGCGGTTGTGCCGAAGCAGCCCCTTCGTTGGCCGGAGCAAGTGGCTCAAGCTCGATGTGCGTGGTGAGCTCACGAATCAGGCCATTGATACGATGCAGCGCCATGAGGAAGACCACGGTACGGCTGGGCACATACTCGGGTGGCGAAGGAGCCTTGCCCTTCTTGCCAGTACCGGTGCAGATGAGAATTTGGTCGGCGACATCACGCTGTGTAGGAGGAATGGCGGCAAAAAGTGGTGCACTCAGAGCACTGGTTACGCCGGGAAGAACAGACACTCGGTCTCCGAAGCCATGCTGGCGGAAGTAGGCAACCTCCTCACCACCACGGCCATACACATAGGGGTCTCCCTGCTTGAGACGCAAGACAGTCTTGCCCTCTTGGACTCCAGCAAGAGCCATCTCGAGAAGCTCTTCCTGGGCGCGGTCGGCGTTACCAGGGAACTTGCGAGCGATATGAACAGGAGTACGACGGGGAATGAGATCCAAAACACCAGAAGGCACAAGCTTATCAGCGAGGATAAGATCAGCAGACTTTATGGCCTTGTGTGTTGCTTGAGTGAGAAGATCCGGGTGGCCGGGTCCGCTACCAGCCAAGATAATTGTACCAATGCGCTTCTCGGGAGTGCCAGGATCACGCTTGATATCAGGACCGTTACCGGGGTATGACTTGAGGACCGTCTCTACATCGTTATCGGTGATAGCAGCCAGGCGCTTCAGCGGCCAATATTCACAGACCTGGCTAAGCCAGCGCACTCTCCGGTTCTTAGCATCTTCTTCAGTGATCAGGCGATTAAACTGTGCGTTCTGGTCGAACGAGTCATCGGGAGAGGAGGGGTCGTCTTGGGCGCCGAGAGCGTCCTCCTCATGGATGCGGCGGCGAATGTCTCCAAGGCGTGTACAAGCAGCGCCAAGGTTGACCGGCAGAGAAGCGGCAATATCACGACGAATTCGCGAGGCTAGCTTACAGCCACGACCATTTGTAGTGACGCCTATTTGGAGTGGGCCGTCGGTATGTGTCGAGAGGAGGGAGAATGTGCAGAGTTGAGGAGCATCGACGACGTTTACGGGAATGCGGTTTCGTTTGCAGAGGGCAGAGATGTGAATGCCTGATATGTCAGTGTCTAATTGGCTACCGAGCTTCGTATGGTAACTTACTTTGGGGGTCTCGTGGTGCTGAAGTGACAAAGACAGCGTCCACTACACCATCCACTTCCTCGCGACCAAGTCGTAGCAAATCGGCATCCTCGAATTGTTTCCTATGCCATCGAACACTGCCGTCGTCTATTCTCTTCTGTAGAGCATAATGAAGCTCAGCGCCTTCAGGGGCAATAAGGATTGGCCGTGCACCAGAACCTAGAGACTGGCCACATCGAGTCGCTGCGAGAGGGTTTGTACCAATAACAAGGTGGATGTTGCCTCGACAGTTCAGAGCTGTAAGAAGCGAGGACGGTATTGCTGTGACCATTTTGAAGACCGATTCTGCTGATACAGAACAAAAATAGAATAGGAAATACAAGCAATAACTAAATAGCACCAAACAATAGTTATATCGCAACTGCGAGAGTCGGCCGGCTTATAAGAGAGCCCATGTCGAACTAGACCCTGAACCCTTGTTCCTTCCTCATGGACTGATAGAGAAAAAAAGTTACCCCATTGCCCCTCCCCCTCCATGGACTCCAAATGGGGCTCGCATGATTGGCTCAAACTCACGCCATTCCTCTCATCGGCCTGTCGGCAGGCGCCAAAGTATCTTCCGATAACGCAATCGCCGACTTCCGCGGGCCGCAACCGGAAATGTCAGAATTGCGATCAAGCACGTTATTTTTCGAGCCGATAAGATGGTATGGTGGAGGGAATTCCGTCTTTCTGCCATGGAGAGCGAAGATGCAATTTTCGAGAAAAGCGTTCCATACCCGGCTGGGCACGTGACGGTGATCATCCAACCCCTCCGAAACTCATGGTCATGATATGGGCCTCACTTCGATATTAGTAGTACTTCCCATTGGAAAACTCGGCCTGTGCTTGTTACAAGAGAAGCAACCATTAACCATAGAACATCAGAGTGAGGAGGCAATTTGGACGATTGCAACCCTCAAGAACACTGGCTTATTATTCCTTGCCATCGTGACGAACAACAACATATATACCTACCTGGTGACTTATGAGAAAGCACAAACTCTCATTGAGTCGCACCAAAGACAAAAGGCAAAAATGAAAGCCTCGCAAACGCTCGCAATCGAATTTATATAGGAACAGCCCGATGCGGGGGTCGAACCCGCAACCTTGAGATCGCGTACTCGTAAGAGTCTCACGCTCTACCGATTGAGCTAACCGGGCGTGGCTCTTAATTATTGTATCATGTGTCTCGGACAATCTTCATGTAGCGTTTTCCAGATAGTAGTAGGACTCAGATACACTCAACACGCTGTATCAGTACTAGCAGTTATGGTTCATGTACTCAGAAGGAACTCATTGCATCAAGATTCATTTCATTGTTTGGTGTTGAGATATATCATCATGCCCAACGCCCCTATGCCAGCCATATCATGGTCCATCTTTTGTACAATATCTATTTTACATCAATCATACACCCAAGCCCTAAGGTCGGCCTCCTCTTCGAGAGTCTTCCTCGAGCTCAGCATCTACTTCCTCGTCCATCTGCTTGGCTATCATCTTCTCCTCCTCTTCCTCCGCCTCCATGATCTCCTGGAGCAGACGGCTCTTCTTATCCATCTTGTTCCTTCCGCGACGCTCGCGAGGCGCATTCTTCTCGCTAGCACTGATACCGCCGGGTCCCATGACAATCTCGACCTTTCTGGGCTTCTTGCCCTGTCCGGCTCGCTTGCCACCGTCATCGGGTCCCTTACCAGCGCGAACGTTCCGTTGGACTCGCGTCTTGGCTCCGAGTGCCCAAAGATCACCCCATCGTGACTTGCGAGCATCGTGGTATGCCAGCTTACTAAAACTCTTAGGGACGGTCCATCGCTCAAGCTTGCCCTCCGGTGTGCAGAGGTCAAGAGTGACATGACCCTTTCGCTTCAGAGGAGGCATAATCGCTCGTGGAAGGCTCTGCATATCCGGCTGTTCATCAGAGTTTTCGTATCCTTCGAAGGCCTGTTTTGTCGCCTCCTTGCCGGTTATAGAGCGCTCCTTGGCAACACCACGTCTGATGGCCACATAACTAAACTCGACCTCGCCTTGATTGTTCAAGCTGTTTCCGAGCATTCGGGTATAGAACATAGGGCGCACAAACCGCTGGCTAAAATGGCAGTAGTCTTTGCGCCCAGTGCTCTTACCAGGTGTCTGATACATAGGGCATAATCCTTGATTGGTACAAGGAGCAACAACATAGCCGGGTTCCTTTTCACGTTGATAGGCAGGGTTGAAGTCCTCGGGGGTGAGCTCTGGCATTCCAGATTGAGGAAGAAGGAATTGCTTAAGGACTGTGTCTCTAACGTGAGCCACAGCTTCGAATCCTCGAGGATGAGCCTTCTCCAGAACGATCAGCACGCCGCCATCCTTGTTCAACAGCGCCCAGAGGTTGTTGAGGACAGCTTGTCGGTAGTGGTCCTGCTCTTCCTTAAGGAACAGGTGAGAGGCGATGATAACATCATAGCTCTTGCGTGGCTGCGGCTGGCTGCCAGCATCGAGATGTTCGCCCTTCATCTCTCCTGAGTGCTCATAATCGGGAAGCCTGGGTAGGAAAGTAGTGTTTTCAAGAAAGGTTTTTGTGCGATGTCGTAGACGATCCGATCCAATAACGACTGTCCGCTTGCCCGGAGGGTCATCTTTCTTCACTTGGCCGCTCTCCTTCAACAAATCCCATTCTGCTCGGACAATCTCTTCCCAAGCGACCAAACCAGCACCGCCAGAACCTGCATCGAGAACACTAATACCGCTGCCATCCTTGAGCTTGGACTGGATCCACTCGCTTCCGACTCGCTTGCGAACCTCTCTCAGAGTAGCCATTACAGAAGCGTAGGCTGGTGGCATGAAACCTGCAAGGAAAGCATCTCCCTCGATCTCAGTCATATGCCGTTGATCTGCTGGAAGACCGACGCCATGCATATTTCCATTCCGCTTAGCTTCAGGCGTCGCAGGAGACAAAGGGAGGCCAGCGCCACCGAATGCGGTCTCGGCCGCACTTTTGACGTGGTCGATATGAGTTCGATGTAACAGTTCCCGAATCGGCATAATCAGCTCGTCCCGTGGCAGAGAAATCTCAACAGGACTGTCGTAGAAGCGACCCTCGAGAGATAAAGGATGGAATCGGGCAGCCTCTCCGGACGTCCTCTCACTCAATTCGTCCTCCTCGGGCCAATACGGTTGTGAATCTTCCTCCAGCTGCTCCATTGCGAGCTCCTCTTCCCTGGCGGCAGCCTCTTCAACCTCCTGCTGCCGTTGTTGTGTGCTCTTGAAGTCCTCTGAGAGTTTCTGCAGTGCATCGTATTCCCGCTGGCTCCTGGCGACTAGATCGACATAGTCTGGGATCTGATGTGCCATTTCTTCGACCAAGAGATCAGCTGAATCAGGCTGTAGCGTTGTCTCGTCCACCTCCTCCATATCTTCGTTGATAGGAATCTCGTAAGTGATTTCTTCGAACTCGCCGCCCTCTAACTGTCGCAGAAGCGTGCCCTCATTATCTGGCCGTGGGGCTTGTGGTCCCATGTCGGCGTGTTCTGGAATGCCAACATCTTCAGGTCTCGTCTCGCGCAACGGCGCTCCGTACAATCGTTCGTATACCGCATATTCTTCGTCGTTTAGATATCCCTTTGGCAAGGTGTCTCGAAACCGCTGTTTAGCATCTCGAACAATTTGTTCAATTTCCTCTGACGAGGCCTGCCCCGCTGCTTGGCCTTCTTGTCGCAAACATCTCGACGTCGAAAAGGCCTGTGTAATTGCTGCATTCCTATTGGACTGGGGGTATTGGAAGGGAGAAATACTTCGTGAGCGAAGAGAAGGAGTGGAGATAGAGTAAAACCGGGAAGACACTGTTAAATAAGGAGTATTGCACCTCGGACAGGCACTTCGAATTCCCCTGGTCGATAACATTTTCCGTATTGTACAATTTGAGGTTTGAAGGTGGAAAATTGTAGAGGTTCGTCAGGACTTTTTTGTCCGGACGCGTGCTCACGTGACATTAAGTGGCAATTAAACTCACTTGAGCTCTAGCTTCTTGATCATAGAATAAAGACTGAAGAGTGAAGAGCATGGTAGAATTTAATTTAATGATTCTACACTTGTACAATAAGTCCGCCTGAAAGGATTGAATAACCATGCCTAAACAAAACTCTCTACCCTTGAACGCCATGCATATACCCTTAATCACCACCCAAATCGGCTAAAGTCTTGAAGGACGACCGTGGAGGGGCTCTCGCACCCCCTGCACCCTGCTGAGAACCACTGGTGGTTCCAGGTGCCTGTGTTCTATTGAGGTTGAACACGCTCTTCTCCGCAGACTTGTAAGGATCAAACTGCCATCCAGTTAGCGACCTGAGCCTTCGTATACTTCCGTATTACATACCGTAAACAAAGACACAAAGTAGAGTCCAAAGAACGCTAAGAAAGCATCAAAAATACCCTTAAGGTTCCACTGCTTGGACAATGAAGCCGATCGTGTTTCACCACCAAGCGTCCGGCCGGGAGTCTTGAATACATTGCCAGTAACTGGGCCACCGAGCTTGACTGCGTTATTGATGGCTGCCGTAAGCGCAGGGGGGTTGGCGCCCTTGATGGTCTCGATGCATGTGCCGTTGTGGAAGATCTTGAAGGTTGGCATGGCGGATACGCCCTGGGCTCGCGCAATACCAGACTGGTTGTCAACATTGACCTTCGCAAAGGCGACCTTCTTCGGGCTTGAGTGTTCTTTGGCAAGGGCCTCGAAAGTAGGCGCGATCATCTTACAGGGACCGCACCAGTCGGCGTAGACTGGGTGGTGTTAGTGATTATGTATGTCCGTGGGGTCGTTCTACATACAGTCTGCGATAACCACATTTGTGCCTGCGAGGAGGTCACTCCATTCGGACTCAGAGCCGACGTTAATAGGGCCGCTCATGGTTGGGATATTGTTATTGCTGGAACTGTTTCCTTGAAGTGAAAGGCCACATCTGTCGCATCGTGTTGTTGGCCGTGATGACCAAGCGCGGGTGAGGCATCCGGGAGCTGCATTTGGCAGGCGGTAAGAAAGGCGGACAGATTCTGCCGGACAATTTGTCCCACTATCACAACTTTTTGTTCACAGCTCGCGCAGCTTCGCCAAGGGCTAGTAGCAGATTATTCCATTTTACCAGCGCCAAGATGTCTTACCACGAACGTAACTCCAAGGTCGGTCAATTTGAATACTCATCTTAAACATAGCGTTACTAACACTTAAACAGAAGCGGAAGACCGACCACAATCATCAGGATACAACATCCTTCAAGCCTTCTGCGATCTTCAACCCCACTGAAGGCGGTCGACCATGGACTCTCTCTGTCGCAATTCCCAGTAGCATTCTCACAAAGTACGTATGCTATCAACAGTCGCTATCTATATATTAACAAGTACAGCCTTGCTACTGCCGATCAGCGAATGACCCAGCCCGCGCGCATCGCCCGTGCCCTCGCCGTCTTTTCTGTCGATGAAGTCGTTGTCTTTGACGATTCGCCTGTTTCCACTCGGCCTCGCAACACTGATCCAAACAGTTACACAGGCGATACCGACCCATGCCACTTTCTCTCGCATATTCTGTCCTTCCTCGAGGCGCCGCCTTTCATGCGCAAGACTCTGTTTCCTCTTCATCCCAACCTGCGCCTGACTGCCATGCTGCCCAGTCTCGACATGCCGCACCACCCCAACCCCAAGGACTGGATTTCCTACCGTGAAGGCGTAACCATTGCTGGTCAAACGAGCACGGGTTCTGGAACCCTCGTCGAAGTCGGCTTGGACTACCCTGTCGAGATTGAAGCGGAAATCCCTCCCAAGACGCGAATTACCCTCAAGTTCCCTGACGACGAGAACCAATACCCCGAGCCTGTCCATCCTGCTGCGCCAAGGACTGAGGGTGGCTACTACTGGGGTTATACTGTGAGAAAGGCTAGCTCTCTTTCCAATGTCTTCACCGAGAGCCCCTACGAGAATGGGTACGACATCAGTATCGGCACCTCCGAACGTGGTATCCCGGCTTCCAAGGCATTCCCTCCATCCAAGAGAGTCAACTTCAACCATCTTATCATTGTTTTTGGTGGTCCACGTGGTTTGGAGTTTGCAGCAATGAACGACGAAGAGCTCACCAGCATGGATATTCAGGGATCCAAGACTAAAGAGTTATTTGACCACTGGATCAACGTTCTGCCCAATCAAGGTAGCCGAACAATCAGGACCGATGAGGCTGTTTATATCGCTTTGACCTCATTAAGAGGTATCTGGGATTCTAATTAGGTGTCCGGTATAGCAATTGATACCCCCGCTCCAGCTCTACCTCTTCTCCCGTATTACATTAGAATTAGTTTTTTAACCGTTCATGATGTATATAAGGCCAAGGTGTCTGCAAATGTACTGTTGTTCTTAACTGCCGCCGCCAAGTCCACGCCGTCACGCTCCACCATAACCCTGGTTCCAACCGTGCTCAATCCTAATAATCTCAAACCATTGCTGGGGCCTTGAATACTAAAAATTCTTTCTTGGCAGTATTCTGGGGACTTGTTGCTGGCGCATGAATCGTTGTAATGGGTGAAGAAAGAGTAAAGTCCTAGTCCGTACGCAACAATATTGCTCGAGTTGATTACTCGCATTCCCCACCCCATATTGCATCCTGTGGGATTAGGGTCATTCTGGCAGTCCATCTGGAAGTCTGGATCGTTCAGAGCGGGCACAGGCGGAAATGGATATTGGGCCGATGGCATGGGTTGAAAGTACGCTTGCTCTGTTTGTGCGTGGCCGATGTACACGTCTC
The DNA here is from genome assembly GCA_012977755.1 of Fusarium nurragi. Taxonomy (NCBI): domain Eukaryota; kingdom Fungi; phylum Ascomycota; class Sordariomycetes; order Hypocreales; family Nectriaceae; genus Fusarium; species Fusarium nurragi. The sequence continues at coordinate 89,679 of JAALXI010000407.1, read as the reverse complement.
TGGTGTTAGCAAGCTGATACTGGTATAAAACATGATGTTCTGAACCAGATGCGCTGAGCCAAATGCGGCCCCTCCGAGCTTCCACCAGTACCCCTCGTCCGGCGAAGATAGAAACTCGCTGGTACTTTTGGTTTTCGAGGTCGTGATCTGCTACCCAGAACCAACAGTTTTCTGTGAACAAGCCCCCGGCAAAGACTGTTATATGAAAGCTCATATATGCTGCTAAGCATCTAGGGTTAATGGTGTTGGTCGCTATAATGGCAGGGCATTCGGGAACTTGAAGATATGTCCCTGCAAAACCTCCAATCCGAGTATGCACATCCCACATCCCTGACGGGGTTCCAGGACTATACAGATCATACTGTATAAGAATCGCGCCGGCTGTTGGCCCACGCGTTGAAACAATCGTGTCAGACCATTCAATTTGACCAACGTCTCCAGGGTGGCCGACTTGAACGACTGGTCGAGGTTTATTCAGGTCTCCGAAATTAGGTCCTGTAGCCATGATTATCGATGCTAGAGCTTCACCTACGATCTTGGCATTCGGGGGGAGATAAACAGTATCAGAAACCATATAGTATCCAGCATCAAGATATGCGATAAGTCCATTCGCTGCTGTGTACTGAAACAACGTGTTGAGCGCCCGAGTATCATCATGGGATGCATCTCCATAGGCCCCGTTGGCTTTCGCAGATATGAAGGAATTGCTTGAAATTTGTTCGTAATGAGGTTTTGATCGTTCGTAATAGATATTACGGTCAAGGAGGCTTCCACTCCGAGGGAACGGAATGGGATAGCTGGCAGTTACATCAAATGTGCCACCCGAGTTGGCATAATGCCCCTGATACTGTCAGTCAGTTTCTACCTCCAGCTCATTGGACTTACCATCACAAAGACACCATTTCCCGTTGGGTCTAGAGTAGACCGTGCGAGATCAACTCCCTCAGGTCCCATTAGAATGTTGTTCACGTTCTGGAACTTGACATTCTCCATAGCCAGAGAAGATATGCCACTTATGGCTTGCGAACTGTTGCGTGTTGTGGCAATGGCGACGTCCATATTCTCGAACCAGCTGTCAAGAACTGTGATAGATCCAACACCGTTGGATGAATCATCCATCTTTATACCAACTCGGCAATTTTTGAATACGGCACTCTTGAAAGTCCATCCCCAGTCCCAGGTCATCCATATGGCAACATCGGCATTGGAGAACCAGAGATTGCGTGCCGTGAACTGCTGATTGCCCAAGACGGTGGCATTGCCGCCACCATAGAAGTATAGATCGTTAAGGAGACCTCCTGAGCCTTCTTCAATCAACAAACCCGTATGTCGGTTACCAGGGATAGTTGACAGTCTGAACACGCAATTGGTAATGGAAGTGGCTTGAGAGGACGGCCAGTGAATTCCCACAGCGGCAAATTCAGGGGGAAGAGCAGTTGTGTCCAGAACTAAATTACGGATCTGACGGAAGAAAACGTTTGTCGAGTTCCATGACAGAGAGCCAGTGGACAAATAGGGGTTCGCATCAATGAGGCTAAAGCTCTCCTTGGAGAAGGAGCCCGATGCCTTGATGATAGGTCGATTGGTAGGATCCCCGATAATTTGAGTGTAGTATAGATCAATGAGAGAGCTGCTGACCCGATACGTTCTGTTTCTATTAGCTTTGTGCATTAATAATGACAACTTCAGGCACTCACCCGGAAGGAATGTAGACAGTCGCTGGTGAGATTGTGCTTCCTATACACACGCCAGGGATACATCGAACACCTTCGCTGATAGCAGCGTTGATTGCTGCCGTATCATCGGCAACTTCTCTCTGTCAGCCGGGAGATAAACATTGTGAAAGGTACGCACCTCCATCACCAACGGCGCCAAAGTCCTTCACGTTGCGGAAGACTTGGTACAGTTTGTCAGGGTAATAGGGAGCAGTGCCAAGATGATCAATCTCTTCGAGCCAATACTTCGCCTTTGCTGTACCCACAAGAGCGAATACGAAAAGTATGATGAACTTCATGGCGGAAATTTGGTGTGAGCTGGTGCTTGAGGTTGCTCACGTAGAGAGTGTGTAAGTTGCAAGAATGAAAGAAGAAGGGAGTAAACAAAGCTGAGAAGAGGTTTTTTTATTTTTTTAGAGGTTCATGTGATTGTCTAGGTAGAGGAGGGAAGGAGCATTTTGTTCATTTCTCCTGGTGTATGATGAGTTCAAGCTCACAATTGCACTTTCCCTCAGCGTGACTGAAGCATCACCAATCGAATCACCCCAGTCTTTCATCCCTACTCTCACCCATAACGTCAAGCCAGATCGTGATCTCAATGGGCGACCTGTTGTAGTGATACGAGTCTAAGGCAGTGATCAAGCACATTCAGAACTTCCCTGGCCAAGACATGCGAACCCCTCTCAGGAGTGCCACCTTCTACTGAGACCCGAATGAACGCTTATATAAACTAATGAGTAAGTAAGTGTTCATCTGGGGGCGAAAGTAACATAAGACAGATCGGAGATTCAAATTGTGTTTAATGCATTGATCATCAAAATATATCCTCGCCTTGGGAAAATGAAGAGGAACCTCTATTCTGGACACCATCGCACCACAAGCCCAGGCTCCTGGACCCCGCAATGCGGTGCTCAATTCATGATGTATTCACTGCTGCTGTGATTCAGTTACATCATGTAAATCACTCAGGAGAATATCAGAAACAAGAAACACGTTGACTTGCAGGTGAATGATGTACAACCCACGAGGGGTAAGTGATTGTATTTCAGTGTGCGACAAGGTCGCAGCAGCCTTGTTGAAGGCCATGCTTTTCCAGTTGAATATCTGAGCTTATCCTAAAACGCCATCCGATACAGTCATAGCCCATGATTATTTAGTGTAGTTTGGTTGAGGTGAATGTGGGAGTACAATGATCTATCTTTAGATCGTCGACTGGCTCGAGTTGAGGGCAACAGCCTGGCCGAGGTTTCCACCAGCCATGGCCTTCTCGCCGGAGCGCTTTCGGAGGACGTTCTCGATGAATGCCTCACCGGCCTTGTATGAGGAGCGCACGAGAGGTCCACTGGCGCAGTACAGGAAGCCCATGTCCAGAGCTCGCTTGCGCCACATCTCAAACTCATCAGGAGTCACGTACTTCTCTACCTTTAGATGGCGCTTGGTTGGTCGCATGTACTGGCCGAATGTAACGACATCCACGTCGGCCTTTCGCAGTTCTAGTAAAAGTCAGTTGAGTTCCATGTCAGTATTAAGTCAGAATTAATTCTTACCCTCAAGTGCAGACATGAGCTCATGCTCCTGCTCGCCAAGTCCCAGCATAATACTGGTCTTGGTGATCGGACCATCCTTGCCCATTACATCCTTAACATGCTTCAGGACAGCCAAGCTCTGTCGGAAAGTAGCTCTGCGGTCTCGTACATAAGGAGTGAGACCCTCGACAGTCTCAACATTATGCGCATAGACGTCGAGTCCACTCTCGGCCACAACCTTGACCATATCTAAGTCTCCACGGAAGTCACCAGTCAAGGCTTCAACAAGCAACGAGGGCTTCTTCTGCTTGATCTTTCGAATCGTTTCAGCAAAGTGGTGCGCGCCACCATCCGCCAGATCGTCACGGTCCACGCTGGTCAGCACAACGTAACCCAGACCCCACCTGGCCAGCGCCTCCGCGGTGTTCTCAGGTTCGTGGGGGTCCAATGCAGCGGGGTTGCGGTTTGTCTTGACACTGCAGAAACGGCATCCTCTGGTACATGTATCTCCCATCAGCATGATAGTAGCTGTCGCAGCATTCTTGTCTGAGCCACCCCAACACTCAGAAATGTTGGGACATCGAGCCTCTTCGCAGACGGTGTGCAGTCCTAATCCTCGCAGATCCTTCTTGATGCTCTTGAAGTTGTCGTTGCCGGCGGGAATTGGTGTCTTGAGCCATTCGGGCAGTCGTGTGATCGTTCGCTTCTTGCCCTCAGGGCCAACCTCGGCGGTCTTAAGAGAGTATGCCTCTGCAGCTGACAACGGCTGGGCCGGAGACGACGTAGCAAGGAAGTCGGAGAAGTCGGAGACAGCCGTGTCCTTGAAATAACTCTTTCGTTGAGGTTTGCTGGGCTCGCTACCACTCGGAGGTACAGTGGCGAACATTCGTAGAGTCGTCGTTGCGCTCAGCGCTTTGCGGAGAGGGCCATGCGCCCGCTTGAGGGAAGGAGCGAGAGACGCCATTATAATAATTCGATGAACGGCTTCTATCTCTCCTGGGATAGCAAGAGACTGAATAAAGAAGAAAAGCCGTTGAAGCGTTCGTGAAATATAGAGTCTACAAATAAAGTCCAAGTTCATTCAGGCTCGGGGGCAAAGACCGATGGGACCCGCACAATCCCGGTCCGCGGCCGAAAGCCCAGCCAATAAGGGGTCATGGCATATTATTCAGCGCCATTCGCTCGGGGAACGTGGGGAGGGAAGAATACAGAGAATTTATTTTATACCAAGTTCAGAATCAACCAGCATGGAAGAGGCTGATACAATTGAAACTTGTATCAAAGAAGACTCCAAATCTCCAGCGATCAGGATGTATTCTTTATCTTATATTTATGCCGCCGTGGAAGCTCTCATGCTTCGAGGTATTGTTTTTATTCCCGGATTTATTCTTTCACCTGAAACAATATTATTTAAAGGTCCTTTTTTAGTCATCATCGGTATCTGATCAGGAATGTTCACTCGACTTCACTTGCGAAACCCATTGAGCATGACAAAGTCTGTTATTGCTCTAATACTATCTGCCAGCCATCGATCGTGGCTCATCATTGCTGGTCCGTTGCCGGACACTCAAAAATCACCAATCCGCCTTTTTCAGGTAAATCATTTCCCACCTCCTTCCGAATCGAATCAAAGCCATACTCCAAGCTGCAAACCATCTTCCAAAGATATAGGCCGAGAAGACCAGATCTCGGATCACCTGCGCCGTCGTAAAAAGGGGTATCGCCAAAAAAAGAAGTGTAGTCAGACCAGCTCATCAAAAGAAGCAGTTACTTAAGTGAATATGTATTGTTTCCGCGTCACCGACGTCGTCCCCGTCTCTTTGGCCTTGACTCTCTATGCGGCAGCAGAGTCGAGTGAAGAGATGTTTGATTGAATAACAATGGTTAAAATGGGTCCCCAGCCAGCAGTATGCACAGCGTAGTCAAAGCGCCGGATGCATACTGCTGAGGATGAAAGAAGCAGCAAGTGTCGAAAGCCCGCATGGCTTGACAAGGGAGCGGGCGTGATCGTGATGAAGCGTAAGGAGGCAATCAAGCTATCAACAAGAGGTAGAGTCTTAAGACTCATTAAGGGTGAAACAGGTGACAAGTGTCGTCCTGCAGTTGGTATCGTGGCGTTTCATCATAAAGAAGTAGGCCGCGCTGACGGGCCAGGGCATAGAAGGTGAATTGACAAGAAATGGAAGGCATGCAGTTGTGTTGACAACTCAAGTCGACAGTCGTGAGGTTCCGTGTAGGAATCTCTTTCCATCCAATATGCGCTTACAAAAGAGCAGCGGCGACCATACCAGCAACACCGACGATGGCGAACTTGCCAACGGCCACGGCAGATCCGGCGTTTCCAGGGACCTCGCTGGGCTCAGATGAGCCACCAGTGCTACCAGCAGGAGTGGTGGTGGCCTTGGGTGTAGAGACAGGAGTGGTGTTGTTGTGGGCAACAGGCCAGAAGGTAGTCTTCTCCTCGATGACAGCGGTGGAAGTCTCAACGGCAGTGGTGCTCTCACCAGTGGCGGTGATGGTGTAGACCTGAGAGAGATAGTAGGTCTTGGTCACGACGGCGGTAGACGTCTGGGTGGTGGTGTCCCGATCAGCGAGAGCGAGGGCAGGCAGAACAGCCAGGATGAGCTTGGAGAAGTGCATTATGTCGGTTTGTTGTTGTGTGAAGGTGCGTGTAAGTGAGTGTTTTTCAAAGCGAAGTGAGTGAGTGTGTGAGTGGGTTGGAAGTAAGAATAGATAGATGCTTTGTATCCGGACAACGAGAAGCACGAGCGAATATGTATTCAGCAGAAGAAATATACGAGCGATAGACTCTGCCAACGAAGTCTTTGAACCGGGAAGAAGTTGTTTCGAATCGTAGAAGGGTGGCCTGTCAAGTCGGGGGGGAGGGCCCATATGAAATACCACGAGGGGTCAGTCACACACAGCGCAGCAACCTCAGCTTCGTGGTGCATAACAGACACTAACACGCCCTCGTTCTTAGCCAAGGCCAATGCGCAAGGTGCCAGTCCTCCAGACGTTTGGTGATGGTGGGAGGGGCGGACTAGGCCCGAGCCTGAGCCCAAACCCCATTAAACTGGTACAGGTAACTCGGACTGGGCCCTATTCCTAGGTCGTGTCTCAAGTGCCTGTGCCCCGGTCACGCTCCTCGAGGGAAATTACAGCGCATTTGTTGACAGCTTCAGGTAGTTTTGTCCGAGCAGAGCCTGTCGATATCTGGTTGCTGAAACTCGGGTCTGGCCCGGGCTATATTCCAACCCCTGGTCTCTTTGTGCGACAGAACTTGAGACTCTGGACTTACCGGGGATCAAAGACCCTTGTCTCGCTGTGCAAGTCTGCATCGTTCGGTGGCGATTCAATGACTGGGAGATGAGGGAATTAACAGATTAGTTTGTTCTTTGGAGGCAGCAGGTTCTGCGCTGCTCATGCGCGCGGCAACGGTACATGGCTTTTCGACGAGTGAATGACCCCCGCAAAAAAAAGTAAAATTTGCATAATTTCCCTCACGACCAACAAAAGGTACCAGGCACACCCGCTTTTCTCGGAAGTGGTTCCTGCGTCGCTTGTGCCTGGCGCCCATACCTTAATTGGTTCCCCAGCACATCCATCAGAAGCGCCAAGTGAACAAGGTTTGATGAGCTACATAGATCGACACAGGAAGTGATGTCACCGCAACTCGACGGCATCGTCCTACGGTTTATGCTCCCAAACAAAGTCGGTATGAGCAGTAAAAGGATGGAAGGATGAAAGCCCCCCCCCCCCGGACTTGCTTGGATAACCCGCGTGGCTCTACGGATACGGTGCATAACTTTTACGTTGGCTTTTTAATGCCTTGATTTTCTGCTTCTCATCCTTCTATCTCGGTCAGCAGAGCCCTCACACCGGTCGCTGTCTTGTCCTCTTTCTCTCTTTCACCCAATCACTCCCGCCATTACGCTCATCAAGCCACGTAGGCTATCGTCTATCCGTCCAATCCCCATCTGGCGTATGCATGTCGCGTGTCTCCCAGGAGCGGCAGCTTTCCGTAACCTTCGTGTAAGCCGTCCGAGACCCTGGTCCTTGCTCCCACGAATGCGTTGTCAAGCTTTCTCCGTAGCAACAGCACCCTTCCTACTGGCATCTCGTGCAAATCTTAAGTATCTTTCCATCTGCATAAGCCTTTTACCAAAGCATACCTACCATCAAAATACGAAGTTACTCCGCATGTCATCATCATGACTTGTCGCGTCTGGCTTGAACCTTAACAGAAGCGCAATTTATACAATGCTACCGTTGGTATCTTATTCTTATACACGAACTGCAAGCCAGCGCGTATGGTCCATGATACTGGCCGTACTTACACACTGACAGAAGCTCCACTGCTGTCTATCAAGTTGGTGCGACAGTCTTCCAATATTGAAAGCCAAAGTGTTCCGAGACCTTGCTAAAACGATGCGAATACATGGGGTTGCAAGCCAGCCAGTAATGCTTTCATTGAGAGTATAGATCGTTCATTGACTGGACTGTGTTTCGTTTGTCGATAGTTTAAACCGATGTAGGCCTGACAAGTGCCTACCCTAAAGCTACGGAACAATGTACACAAAATAACCAACATGTGACGAAAATTGAAAGTGTAATCAACATTGGCTCTTATGCGCGTACCGAACTCTGTTTATCTAATTTATATGCATATACTCCGTAGACACGTGTATATCTGTAAGGTAAAAATAACAACCGACAGATTTGAGGCTGCTGATGGTGGAAACTCAGGGATCTGCCTAAGAGTGGAGCACTCGACACCTTCCGCCACAAGCCGGCTCGTGACGTCGCGATCAAGTTCCAGCCTCGTTAAAACAGTTTCTTCATCCATTACCAAAGTCATCAATCTCCATACTTCTTATCGCCCTATAACCATCGAAGACACCCTCAAATACGCCACTAGCCAAGCGCATACCAGAAACCTCCAGGAAACATAAACCCAAAACTCTCTGCGACGAAACAGTAGCTGTCGCATTGGCGGATACCATTCAACAACCATGACAGACTCACCACCTGCAGAGCCCCGAGCTCGCTCAAAATCACCCACCCCTCGAGACAGGGACGACCAAAAAGGTCGCGACGATCCACCCCGCGAGAACGCTGAGCGTCGCCAGCGCAGAGATTCGCCCCCGCGCAGACCCAGAGACCGATCAAGATCACCAGCGCGAAGACCTAGAGGATCAGGCGGTTTTAAGTGGAAGGGAGAGCGCCGAGATAACGACAGAAATCGCGATTTTCGTAGACGTTCCCCGCAGCGACATCGGGATCGCGATGATGGCAGGGATCGCAACTACCGCCGCGACGACGACCGCGACGACGACCGCGACGGCGGCCGCCGTGGCCGCGGAGGTCGGGATCGACAGAGAGATGGAGATAGGGATCAAAGAAGAGAGAGGAAGGAAAAGAAGGAGGAAAAGCCAAAGGCCCCTGCTGTTCAAGGAGGTGAGGAGATGATCATCGTCAACGTCAACGACCGTCTGGGAACAAAAGCTGCAGTGCCCTGCTTAGAATCAGACACCGTGGGTCAGTTGAAGATGATGGTTGCCGCGCGCATCGGTCGTGATCCGGGTCAGATTATTCTTAAGCGACAGAGCGAGAGGCCGTTCAAGGATCATATTACACTTGGAGACTATGGCATCTCGAACGGCGTGCAATTGGATCTGGAGATTGATACACGAGACTAGGATGACAAGGGCCAACTTTCGACCACGAACGACTTTTGGAACAAATAATTTGATCAAGTTCCTTTTCTTGTTATTTTATTTTAATGGCCGCTATCGCATAGGATGGCCAGGAATACAAAATTGAGGAGAAAACAAGTTGATCTGGCGCGAGCTATATTTTATAACCAAAATATTATCAATGATCCGTCCCTAATCTTGTCGTCGTTGAAGAGAATTGTTCATGACCTGTAAAACGCCTTTATACTGAGTGTAGTATAGCCAAAATGGGACAATATCAGCCTTCGGAACCGATGTGACTCGAGAGAAATGCAAGAGATCCGCTTCAGAATACTTTACAATCAACTAAGAAAGTGCCGAAAGTACTATGTGACTTTACCCAAGGAGACAATTAGTGTCTGCATGGATGACTGGGGCCGGCTTCAGGTAAACATCTTGTTGACGAAGTCTGCATCATCAACATTTGCTGAGTAATAGCCCGAGTCATTCTCGATAGAAGTCTGCTGCATGGCCGGTATACGCCCGTCAGATTCCAGATCTCCGAGTTGATCGATAAGCGGACGCGGTTGAGGAACATCCGCTGGCCCCTCTTCCTGAAGGTGAGACCCAACAGAGTTCAGCCAGCTCACTCCTTCAACTTCATCGGCCCAGGACTCTCCCGCAGTAGATGCAACTCTGGAAGGACTGGACTGCATTTGCGACAATCCACCAGACAAGGAGATGGTCGCGTCTAGATCGCTCATCGAAATTGTTTGATGCCGAGGCTCAGGCTGAGGCTGGGACATGCTGACAGCGTCAAAGTAGGCCTGGAAAAGTTGCCTGTTTGTATTGTTAGATGTGACCAAGTTTGTGTTCGTTGACGTTACTTGCATGGGTGACTGTTGCTGGGTATCATCTGCAGGGGGCTCATGCATGAGGAACTGGTCGGGTAACTGTTGAGAGAATTCACGTGGTGCTAGCCCATGCTGTGGAACTTGAGTGAAAGGTGAATTCCCAAGACTCCCAAGACTCTGTCTCTGTTGGCGAGCCTGACCAAAAGTTTGTGAGGGATGTTGGAGCAAGGTCTGTGGAAACGGTGAAGGCGATTGCTCCCAATCGTAATACCGACTAGGCGGAAGCGACATAGTTTGTGTTTGTAGTTGTCCTTGTTGCCGAAAGCCGTTGTCAGATGAGCTGCCGTTGATGGGCATGCTTCCGAAACGGACTGATCGGTTAGCGTAGGACGACTGAGGAGCCTCCTGATATCCGTTCCTCTGCATCGTTTCCACAATGCCTACGATATTCTCTGGCAAAGTGTCCCGATATATGGGCACAAAGGCAATTGGCTGGTGACTCGGTTGATGAGTATTTGTTTGCTGCCACATGGGCTGGTTCCCAATGACTGGCTGTTGGTTGTGTGATCTGAAAAGCTGACGAGAGGTGGGTGCATGTCTCCCCATAACTGGCTGATCTTGGGTTGATGATGGTAAAGACCGCGTTTGTAAAGACTTTTTCTTTTCTTGTCCATATGAGAGCTGTGAAGGAGTTGAGCGAAAGCCTCGGGAAGATGGTCCCGGGTTAGGTCGACGGGCTGGCTGGTTACTGGCTTGCTGTCTCGGGTTGGAGCCATTTGACTTGCTTGACGCCGATCGAGGATTAGATTTGCGCGGTGCCAAGTTTTTAGGAGGTCCGCCAGGCGACTTCGTCTCGGAACAAAACGTAGTATACAAAACGCATACTTTCTTCTGCTTCAGCTGTTCCGAGTTGTAGGTACACATTGGCTCAGCCATATGAGCCTGCATTCCTTTCTTGTCAAACTTGCACCAGCAACGCAGGCAAAGAGCAACACCATGGTGTTCGGGGTCGGCAAAGTCCTCATCCTCCCAATTGTGTAACTCATTGCACTTCAAACAATTTCCTTTCGCTTTGATGAATGGGCTATGAGTACGACAGCTTGCTAAATATTTGCGAGAATGATTTTTCGGATCCTTTCCTCGGATAAGGCCATGATGGTCGGAGACATGCGTAACGATGTGGGATACTTCTTCCTTGCGGCCATAGCAGGCATGCCTCTCAGTGGACGAGAACTGCTCTGGGTCATGTAGCCAGAAAGGGCAAGTCTCGCAACGATTCACGAAATCTTCGTGTGAAACCAGATTGCTTGTATGACTACAAGCTGACCCGTCCCGTGGCGTACCCCTAACTGCCGGTTGTGGTGGAACAGCTAGGGCTGCTTGGACTGAACCGGAAGATGTTGGCGACGTACGACGCCAAGCAGAGCTGTTGATTCCAGACCTCTTCCGCTTTGAGAATGCATGCTTGCTAGATGTATCGTCGTCTGTTGAACGACTGTTCTGACGTTTGGGTGGTTTCTTCGAGCCGGAAGATGTGTTTGTGCCTGCCACAGACCAAGCCGTCTGCTGAAGTGACGGGCCAACTGACTGCTTATGAGCGCCGCGTGTTTGCGGTCCAAATGGTGTGGTTGAGATTGTTGAGCGGTCTTGAGTGGCCAACGTGCCCGGGGGTCTTCCTTCGTCATGATTGCCATTGTCGGGGTATCTTATTTTTCGATCGGTGGTGGTCGGTGATGATTTGAAAGATTGAACTGTGGGCTTGGGTTTCTGAAGCAAGCGTTCATCGATCCAAGTCACAATGTTGGACGCGGTGGGGTTCCGAGGGCGTAGAGCTGTAGGGTCAGAAGACCTTGTTGCCTGAGCAGATGGCAGCTTGCTCGAGCTTCCAAGTATATTCTCGACATGGACCAGGAGGTTATTGGTCTCACGTTTGCGTTGATGTAATGATTGAGAGTTGATGAAGATGCCTTGGGATGGCTGAGAGTTGCCCTGTCTCTGGAGCCAGTGTTGGACTGACACACCGCTTTCACGAAGTTTGTCGAGCTCAGCTTCCTCTAGTTGCCAGGAACTGGGATTGGGCTCATTCCATAGCTCATGGCTGCCGAGTTCAATGTTATCGAGACTCTCACGGGTTTGAGTGCTGTTCTCACTATCGAAGCCCTGACTCGGCCATGCGTCCATGACGATCCTAGGTCGGGCTTTGAGCCTCCCAATGACGTTACAGCGTTATGGGAGGCGCCCGAGTATCACCCCACACTGAGGTGAACGAGGATGATAGCTGTAGTTGTAGATGAGCTCGGAATCACAGATTGGTGGCGAGAGCATAAAGGTGTAAAGCAAACAAAGGATTGGGAAATAAGAGACGAGACGAGACGTGGTGGGCCAAATAAAGAGAGAGGCCAACAATGTGATTGCATATTGGCAGGTAACACATTGCGAGGGTATTCTGTACCAAGTAAGGCTGCGACAAGACCATGATTGGTGATGGAGGGTTGAAAAAGGCGACCTTGTAGGCTAACCTTGGCCATTTTCAACACCCCAGCGAGTTGACGCCCGACGTTTGGGCATGTAAAAGTAAAAGATCATTTTGAGCGAGCCTCGGTGAAGGCCCTTGAAGGCCCTTTGGGAGGTTGAAATGGAGCTGAGGTCGAATTTGACCGCCAGCGAAGACGTTGTTGAAGGTTGAAAACGGCAAAGTTTCATGGTGAAAGGCAGTGCTGATGTTATGGGCAGCCAGTGGTTCGCCCGCTTACCTAGGTAGTGTCGGCCCTATTCGGGAGGAGGGGTTTACCTAGGAAAGAGGCGTCGAAAACGCCAAAGACCAAGTTAGACTGTCAATAACATCAAAAATCTTGAGAATACAGTGGCAAGCCTGGTCGAAACAACTGGGCTACCTTCTGATCCATGTTTCGGAGATGCAAGATACCTTAGGTAGGTTACTAGACTAGTAAGCTTGTACATTTATATAGTTCGTGGTGGAGATGGCACTCCGCATTCGCCCCCAAAGCAACCAATGTCGATTGTATCTTAGGAAAGCTTTCCCATGACGGCAGGAGGGCGATATATCATACGCCATATTAGGCGGATCTGATGGGGAATCATGACCACAAACCAAGGGCCCACAGCAGGATCAATTGCTAGTAATTACGTGCAATTTCTATAGTTTAACTAAAACTTCTACAATCCCAACCTCGTATCACATTCGTCCATACCTGTAAGCATTCCCATAACCCAAACACCGATAAAGCAATTTTCTTTTTATCAATTTAAGCAACCCACTTGCGCGCGTTCAAGAATAGCTGGAACCAAGGTCCGAATTGTCCCCACTCGGCCAGTTGGCGCTCAGGCTTCCATGAGCCAACATCAGCCATGATGGTACGCTCGGGGTGAGGCATCATGGCGACGACACGGCCGTCCCTGCTCTTTACTCCGGCGATACCTTGGGGACTGCCATTGGGGTTGAAGGGGTATCTCTCAGTGACGGAACCGTAGTTGTCCACGTATCGGAGTGGAATAAGACCTGAGTCATTGATGGTCTGCAAGTCGCTGGTAGAAGAGAAATCAGCTCGGCCCTCACCGTGAGAAACGACGATGGGGAGAGAGGATCCACTCAGGCCGTTGAAGAAGACAGAATTCTCAGACTTATCCTCGATGGTCACCATCGAGTATCGGCCTTCGAATTGTGTGCTGGCGTTTTCGACTGTAAAAGGTCAGCATTAATCATCATAGCATGAAGTGAAACAGCATACCGAATGTTGGCCAGCGCTCAGCACCAGGAATTAATTCCTTGACTATGAATTGTTAGTTGAGATCAATGATCAATGGATAAGCATTTCAACTTACGTCGAGTCAACATCTGACAGCCATTGCAGACACCGAAAGAGAAGGTATCTGGACGTTTGAAGAAAGCTTCAAAGGTCCTACGAGCACCGCCGTGCATAAGGATGGACTGAGCCCAACCGTTACCAGCACCGAGGACATCACTGTGAGGGTTAGTATCAGTCAGACGCCAAGAGCGAACACGGGCAGACGCCTATGCTCATGTCAAGTCACTATTTGACTTACCCATAAGAAAAGCCACCGCAAGCAGCAAGACCTCGGAATCCATCCAGAGAGAAGCCATCGAGGATGTCAGACATATGAACATCAACAGCGTCGAAGCCAGCAGCTCGGAAAGCAAAGGCCATTTCGGCGTGACCGTTGACACCCTGCTCTCGGAGGATAGCAACTGTGTACTGTTAGCACTCGCTCATCTTTATGTAATGGTCGAGAATCTTACCTCTGGGCTTGAAGACAAGGCTCTTGAGGCTGGTGAGGGCAGGAAGGCTGACATCAGCAGCATCGAACTTGAGCTTGTAATGCAGACCGGGATCCTTGTTGTCCTTTATGGCATCATACTCAGACTGAGCACAGTCGGGGTTGTCTCGCAGCTTCTGCATCTCGTAAGAAGTGCTAGTCCACCATTGCTGGATCTTAACACGCTCCAGATCGACGATGGTCTTTGAACGATACTTGACGAGAAGAGACTGCTTGCTGGTCGGTCGAATATAACCGATGGTCCTGATAAGACCATGAGGAGGACCACAGGTAGCAAAGCACCTTTTAAACTTGATCTCATCGCCTCGACGGATCTGGAAGATAGCACCCAATTCTTCGTTGAACAAGGTGTCGAGTACCTTGTCTTCAGACTCAGCAAGGTCATCGAGAGAAATTTCAGCACCGCATCGACCAGCAAACATCATCTCAGCTATAGTGGTGAGAAGCCCACCGTCGGATCGGTCGTGATAGGCGAGGACAATGTTCTCCTGGTGGAGTTGCCACAAAGCATCGAAGAAATCACGGATGATCTGGACATCACGAACATCAGGAGCCTCATTTCCAATTTGTCCGAGAGTCTGAGCAAGAGCAGAACCACCCATAGCACGGAAACCCTGGGCGAGATCAACAAAGACAAGAACAGACTCGCCAATCTCTTCAACACGGCGAAGCTGAGGTGTCCAGGTGCTGCGGACATCCTCAACCAAGCTAAAGGCCGAGATGACTAGCGACACAGGAGCAGTGACGGTCTGAGACTCGGAGGTCTCTTTGTCCTTCCAGGAGGCCTTCATAGACAGAGAGTCCTTACCGACGGGGATAGAAACACCTAGCTGAGGGCAGAGCTCCATTCCAATAGCCTGGACAGCATCGTAAAGGGCAGCGCCCTCGCCAGGGTGACCAACAGCAGCCATCCAGTTGGCAGAGAGCTTGACACGCTTAAGATCACCGTTAACAGGACCAGGTTTGATGTCAGCGGCACCAAGGTTCATCAGACTCTCCGCAACAGCCATGCGAGCTGAGGCGGCAGCTGAGATGAGGGCTAGGTTAGGCTTTTCGCCCATTGCCATTGCCTCACCACGCCGCTTCTTGTCATCAAGACTAAAGCTGGTGAGGGTGACAGCGACATCCGCAACAGGAGTCTGCCAAGGCCCGACAAGCTGGTCTCGAACAGAGAGACCACCTACACTGCGGTCACCAATGGTGATGAGGAAATTCTTGGATCCGACCGAAGGGAGGTTGAAAACCAATTCAGTAGCCTTGGTGACCAAATCGCTGATATCGGAGCTGCCACACTGCTCACTGAGGCTCTTGGCGGCGTCGAAAGGACGAAGGTTCTTCTGAACACGTTGAACATCCTTAGAGATTCGTCGTCCAGGGGGGAAGAGAACATCCATAGGAAGGTTGATAGGATCGATGGGAGGCTGCGTCGTAGGCTCACGATCAGTCAGAACAAGCTTGGAAACACCGCTCTCATCCTTAGTAACGGCGTTACCGACAACCGAGAAACCACATCGCTCTCGTCGGCAGATGCTTGTGAAGCGGTTGAGGCCGTCCCTGTTGACAAGCAGTACATATCGCTCTTGCGCCTCGTTACACCATATCTGGAGAGGAGACATGGAGTTATCAGCGCTTTCAACTTGTCGAAGCTCGAACTTGCCACCGAAACCAGCGTCCTTGACAAGCTCGGGCAGGGCGTTCGAAAGACCACCAGCGCCAACATCGTGGATGAAGGCGATTGGGCTTTCCGCGCCAAGGGCGACACATGTGTTAATCACCATCTGAGCTCGTCTCTCCATTTCGGGGTTCCCTCGCTGCACACTGTCAAAGTCAAGATCGGCGGTAGCCTCACCACCAGCATTGGAGGAGGCAGCGCCACCACCAAGACCAATCAACATAGCAGGACCACCAAGCACGATGACGTGGGCACCTTCTTCAACGTGACTCTCCTCCTTAAGAGCGTGCTGGGGTCGGACGCTACCAATACCACCGGCAATCATGATGGGCTTGTGATAACCCCTGTATTCAGAGGCATCAGAACCAGCCTCATTGGTAAGAAGTGTCCTGAAAGTACCGGTCAGGGCAGGACGACCGAACTCGTTGTTGAAGCGGGCAGATCCAATAGGCGCTTCCAACATAATGTCAAGACTAGAGGCGTAGTGAGAAGGACGGCCAATATCAAGCTCCCAGGGCCTCTTGTTACCAGGAATCAAAAGATCAGAAACCCAGAAACCAGCAAGACCAGCTTTAGGAGAAGAACCTCGTCCAACAGCACCCTCATCACGAATCTCACCACCGCTTCCGGTTGCGGCACCGGGGAAGGGGGAGATGGCAGTCGGGTGGTTATGAGTTTCAACCTTGATAAGGGGCTGAACAACCTCCCGGGTGAGTTTCCAGCTTCCAGTAGAATAGTCCGGAGCCCAGTAGTTACCCTCGTCACCGGAAAGGCTGTAAGTGGTTAGCATATAAGTTGACCTCAGAACTATCCATGTAATATGGTACTTACACAGCTGCGTTGTCGGAATAAGCACTGATGACGTACTCGTGGTTCAGCTTATGGGTGTTCTTGATCATGCCGAACAGGCTGTTATCCTGACTAACACCATCAATTGTCCACGATGCATTGAAGACATGGTGTCTGCAGTGCTCGGAGTTGACTTGAGCAAACATGAACAGCTCCACGTCGTTCTACTGCAATCAGTATTTGATTTTCGAAGGCGGACATGTGAGTCATACAGGAGATCGACCAAGTGCAGTGTACTGCTTAACCAAGTACTCCATGTTGGGTTGGTCAAGACCGAGTCCAGCCTTTTTGTTGTGGTCCTGGAGAGCGGCCAGCGGGCCCCGTTCGTCGGAAAAGATATCAACCACAACAAGCGGGTTTCGAGTTCCATGGGCGAACATGGTGTCGAGAACAGGTGGTGAAAGGCTAAAGAATTCTGTCATACGATCATGAAGAATATCCCGGAATCCCAGATCCTCCTCTCCTTTGTACGTATCCTCGAATTCGATGTGGATGACTCGACCTCGTTCGAAGCGACTAACACTCTTGAGGCCGCAGACCAGCGCGATGCTGGTAGCCTTGGAGCTCCATGGAGAAACGTTTCGAGGACTGACATAGATATCGATGGATTTTTCATTGCTTTCGGTCGAGTGGACGTTCGTGGGCTGCTCAGTAGCCTCGAGGATCTGCTCAATGCTGCCGAGAACGGTAGCATTCTCGGTCTCGAGGTCGACGTAGTATTGCCATGAACCAGTGAGCTTGGCAACCTTAACGGGGCTCTGATCATTAATGCGCTGCACGAGCTTCTGAACTTCAGAGGCCGTGTAGCACGACTCGCCGATCAGAACGTGGTGCATGATGATTGGAATTGCGAGTTCAAAGCAAGATACGCCTTGACGCTTGTACGCCAGTGTCCTGTAGTGGGAAAGAAAAATTAAAATTGGCGGGGTTCCGATAAAGGCAGGATGTCATGAGCGGGGCAACGTTGATCCGTTCAATCTGATAGTGAATTCAGTGCTGTTGTTGGCTGTGTCCGCGCTATATTTATCTCGGAGTTGTACTACACCAGTGTTTATCTCATGAGTACCTACTGGAGGGTGGATTCAGGCGCTATTTTGTTGTGTCTTTATGAGCATATACTCACACTCCATTTTGGCTACTCACGCCGCAATCGAGCTATGCATGTGCCATCATTGCGGGGCGACGGCGGGGATGCTTGAGTTCTGCAGCTGAGTCAGCTCTTCTGTGGATACAAAAGCTCCAGTACGAAGAAGAACACATAAGCGATGATGAAGAAATAGATATTTCACTTCTTCAAACCATCTACTAATACGAGATGGCAAGCCTTCTCTGAAACAACCATACCGAACAACATTAGAATGGACTGGCACCCTACGCGACATGTGGTTTCGAAAAAACCGAACAATGTGATACGTTTAAAGTGTTTGATAGTGAAAATGCTTGAGTCAAGTCGTAGTCATAGATGTTAAATCACATCGTATTACTCTCCGTGATTAGGATGGCTTACTTTCTATCTTCGAAAACCAAACTCGCTATTTTAACGTCTCCTACCTAGAATAGAGGAGTTACTTTCAAAAACCCCTACTGCCTCAAATCAACGAACATATGTCCACTTGTCTAGGTATTCAATTTTATCACTGCATTTATACATAGTCTTTAAAGAGAATTAATCAAGACCATCATAGTTGCAAGACAAGCAAAATTCACAACAGTTGTTTACGCTACGATCTCGTCATCTATTTAACAAACAGTAGGCTGTAACGCTCTATTGCTTTTTCGGTTTCGGAAAGTGCAGAAGCAGATACGTCGAACAATTAGGTTAAAATTAGATGTGCTCACGAAAGCATCACTGCTTGTTTCGTAAAATAAATTCGGTCTCAATTTTAAAATAGTTGTTTTGACCAAGCTCTGTTGTCCGACCTGGTGCTATGAGATAGTTTTCATACTCGTGTAATTTCCGACTAGGTTTACCTAGGTATTTACTATACGAGACAGCGAAAGCAGAGTCTCGACCATGTTATCAGCTGAAATGATAAAGCATTGCTCGGACTCCCCTTGCGCATTGACGTCAGGCTCCTAGCATATTGGCAGGGGAAGTGTTGAAAGTCGACTTCCTGCGTTTAACTGTTCTTTCTTAACCCGTTTTCAGAAAAGGTGAGTCAAATTTGATTCATGTGTGTTTCGTACCTGTATTTTGTGGCTGGGCAACGCAGATAGTTTGCAAAGATCTAGATGCACTAAGAAAGATGAACAGAAAGGCACTAGTTTGGTTGCCGGAGAAGGTTTGTCTTGCCTGGTACTATAGTGAGACATCACTGTTCGGTAGCGGCGGGCATCTAAAACAGTCGGAAATTGCAGTCTATAGACGGTTCCGACAAGCAACAGGATTTCTTAGTCCTTGTGAACTATCTTATGGAGAACCTGGCATACTGTGAGGAGACTCGGAGTTAGTTATGAAGCACAGATATGTCAATTTGACTCTATCTAAACTCATGTGAGAAGATAGATATTCTGATATCTGCGATAAACTTTACTTTCAGGCTTCGCGTGGGGACATCTTCACGAGGATCAGCCCTTAGATCAAGCAAAAAGGCGCAGTGGCAGAGTGGTCTAATGCGATAGACTAGAAATCTATTCTCCTCGGAGGCGTCTGTTCGAATCAGGCCTGCGTCGCTTGAAACCTAACTTTTGTTTGCTACGTGTTTATTTCTCAAGTTTATGTGGATAACAAGAGGCAAAATTGTCTACTTCTTTTTATTGCTTTCGTATATTAATCCGACAGAATGGGTAGTAGACAGTCTAGAAAATGCACGGCGCTGTAGGGTAGCCCGCACATCGACATTTAACTACACATCTAAATAGCATCACCATTGCAATCGCTCAGCAATTCCTCTTGATAATACCCAAGTGGCTAGAAATTAAATAGTAGATTAAGCAATTTAAAATAATAATAATGATGTAAACACTGTCAGCGAAATAACTAATATAAATATGACCATTCCATAAACTATACCATTTTATAAACAGACTGTTGTATTGAGCGGTTTTCAGACGAGTCATATCCTAGGGCATGTGTGGTAAATACGGATAATTGAACTACGAAGTGGCTGTGGCGCGGGTGCACCCATGCTTCCTTGAAGCGTCAAATTTGTACCAAGGCATAGTCTACCCGAGCGATAGCTTCGAGTTAGTGATGGCCTAAGCTCTTATACTTAATTTATGATTTACACTGACTAACAAGGCAGGTTCGAGACTCAGAGGTAGATGCGAACCTTGCGTACGCCACGACGGCCGACATCAACATAAACAATCGAAGGCGAATTGATATTCTGCGTGAACAGACTTTCCGCGGCGCTTTGGAAAAACTGTGTAGTAATGTTGTTAGAACGATTTGTAATAAGGCAATCGCCACATGGGAAGAAAGTGATTGTCAACGGGAAGGCTTCGCCTCCCAGTCAATACAATGAGCGCAAGATTCCTCACCGAGACAAGAGCGAGATCGAGGTAGCCGTCATGGCAATGGGCGCTGTGGTGACTGAGACATTTTGGCGTTTCTTTCTGAGAAACCAGGCAAGCAAAGATGCCAAAACGGAAATGTCTTCGAAAAAGGCACCGGATGTAAGCGGTTAACCTGACGATCACGTTCCTTTGACCAAGTCTCGATTTCAATAGAGGCCCGATCGGCAATACTGGACGTCATCGAGAGTCGTTCGGAAAAGGAAGGCATCTTACTATGAGAGTCGTCAAATCATAGGAGTTACGCTGGGACCAATATGCCTGATGCCAATAGTGGACGAGAGATCTATTAGACACCCTTCTGTGGTAGTAGTCGCGGTGTAGTTTCTGTAATTGTGCCTGGCCTGGTTCCTGACCGATTGCCTGCTCCTGTCATGTCAATAAAACCAAGGCATGACGTCCTCTATCGAATGAGAGCAAGATGTTTGGAAGAGAAAGATACAGAAAAACCGCAATTGGTTAGATACTCAGCGCTTGGCATTCAGGCCCAAACTAAATCTTAAGTCAAAGTAACTCTAAAGACGTGCATTGAGGGGAAGTGCTTGCAGTCCAGTGACGAAGGGGCGCACGTGGTGCCTGAGGTGGGCTTCTTTAGTGCTCTCCACAAGTCTTGCCTCCACTGCGATGAGCAAGTGTGGCGCATGTGGCGGCTACCACTTGCACGCTTTCACCCAAGACAAAGACAAAAAGACCGACAACGACCAGGATCCACGATCTAGGCCTAAGATCTATCCCGATCTGTGCGGCACGTTCCAGTCGATAACCCCGAACCGTTTAGATGCTAGCTACCCAAGACAGCGCGCAGTCATGACACAGCGCATGCAGGTCCATCCAGGGCGACATTCTTCGGTCCTGGTAACCCGCACAATGAAGCCGGCAACAACCTCCGCAAAGTCAACTGAAAGACTAGCCCACGGATGGCATTCCTGGCAGTCCCGAGTGTCCTGGGGGATATTCAGAGGGAATGCGGCCTTGTGGGCGAGAACAGCGTTTCGTGGAGACAGGCACCTGCGGTCCATGACAACTCTAATGGAGACGAAAACAGACAGGCCGGTGGGAGGATGAAGCCGCACGACGAAGCATTGCCGGCCGATCGGGACTATCTCTGGAGCTCATATAAACGGCCACGGTACCTTGGGAATGAAGTTTGAAGGACTCCAACGGATTCTCTCCAACACCCAACTAACTTGCTAGCTACGTCTCTGGCGACAACTTACAACAATGTGGTTGTCACAAGGGCTAGTAGCCTCTACACTCATTCTTGCCGCAAAGGCCCAAGATGGTATCGATGGCATCGATGATGCGGCGTTGCGCATTGCAACAGGATTTGCCGAGACTCTCATTCAGCACGCAGTGACTACCTTGAACGGAGATGCTGGAGGGGCTGGTGGTGCCGGAAATGCTGCAAATGGTGGAAATCAAGACCAAGTTTTCGATGCGACTCTACTCGACAAGCCTCAGGGCGCGGCCGACAACGGTGCCAGCGTCACTCAGATGACCCAGGAACAGCTCACTGTCGCGACATACACTCATCCCGGAGGAGTATTGTTTCCTGTCACACTCCTTCCACACCCGAGAATCACGATTGCGCCACACAGCGGCGACCCGTATGAGAGAATCATTCAGGCCTACACTGGAGGCGCCGACGCTACTACAAACCAACAAATTACGATCGCTGAGCCCAGCGGAACAAAACCAGGTACAGTCATCGTTGACGTTCCTGGTACGGCGTATTCATCCTTCTCATCGGGCCAGCCCGGCGCGTTGACCATCCCGCCTTCAAATGACAACCCTACGGCCACGATCATTTCGGCACTGCCAAGTGGTGTTGCCATTACTGGTGATGCCACAAAAACAATTCCTGCAGCTGGCAACGCTCCAGCGACTGTCGTTATCCAGACGCCATGGGCAGATGTACCACCAAACACTGCTGCGGCTGGTGGAGGTGCTGGCGGCGGTGCTGGTGCTGATAATGCTGGAGGTGCTGACGGCATGGCTGGGGGTAGCACGTCTAACGTTTTGGTTATTCAGACATACACTGGAACTGAGTACATTACGCAGGCGATAGTTTCCACGATTGCTGGTTCTGGAGGTGACCAAGGCACAGTCGTCGTGCAAGTTCCTCAGGGAAACCAGAACCCTGGCGGCGCTGTTACGATCCCTCCTAGCGGCGACAGCCATTTCAGCACAATCGTTAGGCAATACACTGGACCAACCCCGATTTCTACACCTGTCACTATTCTTGTACCCACCTCAGCAGGCCAGGATGGAACGATCATCATCGAGACACCTGGTGCTTCGAGCACATCTGCCAGCGGTGGAAACCAGGATAGCGACCTCCCCGAGAACCAACCGCAGGTTATTCCCCCTAGCCGAGATAACCCTTACTCTACGATCTTGAGACCCCACGCTGGCTCCGATCAGATCACTAAGCCCGTGACCTACACTATTCAGCCATCTGGTACAAACCCCGGAACAGTCATCATCGAGACTCCAGATGTGCATGCTGGACAGCAGGTGATCACTCTTCCGTCCAATCCTGACAGCGGTTATATCACGATTGTTAGGCAACCCACAGGAGCCATCACCGTGCCTACGACGATCACAATTCCACCCAGTGGCGGTCAACCAGGAACTATTGTTATTGAGACTCCTGCCCCTCAACCAGGCAATGCTGAGATCACAATTCCTTCTGGCGCGGACGGTTCATTTGTTACCATTGTTCGAGGACCTACTGGATCGAACGCCGTCACTGCTCCAACCACAATCACCGTTACTGGAGCGGCAGGTCAGCCGGGAACTGTTATCATTCAAACTCCAGTGACATCTGGCGGCGGTCAGATCACTCGAGCACCTGATGATCCTTTCACCATCCCTGCTGGACCCGGTGGTCAATTTGTCACCATCTTCCGACCGCATAGCGGTGACCCCATTTCCGTTCCTATCACCCTTACCCAGGGAGGTCAGAATGGCCAGCCAGGTACTGTTATTATTGAGACGCCTGCACCGAACACTTCAGGTACCGGCGGCGGTGCCATCACTATTCCTGCCGGCGGCGACAGCCCTTATGTGACTGTATATAGGCCACATACTGGTAGCTCCATTGAGAGGCCTATCACGATCACTGTCCCACCAAATGGCAATCAGCCAGGAACTATCATTGTCGAAACCCCGACTCCTACACTTGAGACCCCCAAAGGTCAGAATGCGATGACTTCAGCTGAGACAGGTGGTCAACAGATCACCATCCCCCCCAGCAAGAACAACCCATATGTGACTATCTACAAGCCTCATACTGGCGATCCTATCACTGTGCCCATCACGATCACACAATCTCCTTCAAACGGACAGCCTGGAACCATCATTATCGAAACCCCAGCTCCTCCAGGTCAGACTGTCACTGAGGCTCAGACCGGCCCAGGTGTGACGGTAACCGTACAGCCTGATACACCAGGTGGATACACAACTATCTATCGACCGCACACCGGTGATCCAATTTCCGAGCCTATTACTGTCACAACTATTACTGGTTTCAACGGTCAGCCAGGAACTGTCATCATTGAGACACAGGGACCGATTACCATCACTCCTACTGTTTCCGGTGGTACTGCTACCATTTTCACTCCCGGAGAAGATGTAAGCACCCCGGTGACAAAGACTGTCGTCGTGACAGATTCAGGAGGCGGACAAACCACTGCGATCATCATTGAGACCCCTCCCGTAAAGGTGCAGCCCACCACGCAGACGCAGGCCACAATTACTGGCGAGGACGGAATGGTCACCGTTACCGAACAGTACAGCGGTACGGATGTTATCACAGCATTTTTCACTACTACAGTGCTTGCATCTGGAACCAACTCAGGAACGGTCTTCATTGAGACACCGCCGGCAGTCAAATTCAACCCTACTACAAGTGTTCCAGGGACCACTGTTTCTGGCAATGATAACTATGTCACCGTATTCCAGCCGTTCCCAGGGCCAGGTATCATTACTGCGCCTATCACCATTACGGAGGCCACTCCCTCAGGTGGTCAGCCTGGTACGGTAGTGATCCAGACTCCCGTTTCTGAGAACCCCACCACTCCACTGCCTGAACCTAGTACAACACAAGGTCCCGATGGTTATGTGACAGTGTATGTTCCTTTCCCTGGTCCAGGCGTGATCACTCAACCTTACACCAGGACTCAGGCTCCTTCAGGTGGAAGCCCAGGAACTGTATTCATCACAACACCGGCGCCCATGGCTACAACGACGACTCCACTGCCTGAGCCTAGCACTACCCAAGGCCTTGATGGTTATGTGACAGTGTATCTTCCTTTTCCTGGCCCGGGTGTGATCAC
The DNA here is from genome assembly GCA_012977755.1 of Fusarium nurragi. Lineage (NCBI taxonomy): Eukaryota > Fungi > Ascomycota > Sordariomycetes > Hypocreales > Nectriaceae > Fusarium > Fusarium nurragi. The sequence continues at coordinate 65,215 of JAALXI010000407.1, read as the reverse complement.
GCAGACCTACACTAGGACACAGGCCCCTTCAGGCGGTAATCCTGGAACCGTGTTCATCACTACGCCTGCGGCTTTTCCCGCAACCACTGCCCAGGAAAACCTACCAAGTACTACCTCAGGCACAGACGGTTATGTGACAGTTTTTATTCCCTATCCGGGACCGGGTGAGATCACTGCGCCTATCACCAGCACCCAACCACCTTCTGGCGGGCGGCCTGGTACTATCTATATTACCACCCCTGGTCAGCCAGCGTTTACTACCCCGAATCAGCAGGATGGGCTTACCAGCACTTCCTCGGGTACAGATGGCTATATCACAGTTTTCCTGCCCTACACAGGAACAAGCGAGATCACTTCACCTATCACCAGTACTCAACCACCAGCAAATGGTCAGCCTGGGACTGTCTTCATCACCACCCCTGGTCAGCCAGCGTTTACTACCCCGAATCAGCAGGATGGGCTTACCAGCACTTCCTCGGGTACAGATGGTTATATCACCGTGTTCCTGCCTTTCCCTGGACCAGGAGTTATCACGGGACCTATTACTAGCACTCAACCTCCATCAGGAGGTAACCCCGGGACAGTCTATATCACAACGCCCGCACCTCTGTCTACTCCCCAAGAGAATGCGCCCAGCACCACTCCAGGTAGTGCAGCGTATGTGACCGTCTTCCTGCCATTCCCGGGTCCTGGTGTCATCACTGCACCCGTTACCCGCACACAAGCACCGTCTGATGGTAACCCAGGAACTGTGTTCATTACGACCCCAGTTACCGAGACTCCTACCCAGACGCAGACCCCCGCCCTGACAACGGACAATTACATCACAATATACACGCCTTTCCCAGGTCCTGGCGTCATCAACGCGCCTATCACCATCACTAAGCCGGCATCTAGTGGCCAGCCTGGAACTGTTCTTATTCAGACCCCCGTTCCAATAAGCTCAAGTGCTGACACATACGTGACGGTATATCGGCCGTACCCAGGCCCTGGTGCCATTAATGACCCAATTACTCTAACTCAAGCTCCTGCTAATGGTCAGCCTGGCACCATCTTCATAGAGACTCAGGCGACAAACACACCGACCTCGACTACTCAGACAACAGACAGTTCAACTCCCCCCATTACCATCCCTCCTGAACCGACTGGATCGTATGTGACTATCTATCGACCATACCCGGGTCCCGGACAAATCACGGACCCCATCACCGGGACGGAAGCTCCTGTTTCTGGTAAAGCTGGTACTGTCATCATCGAGACTCCGAACTCGGATGCAAACACCGCTACCCAGACGGGTCCGGTCACGGTTCCCACGGGCAACAACAACCCATATCTGACTGTCTACAAGCCGTACCCTGGACCAGGCAACATTGATCAACCTGTCACCATTACTGCCGTCACTCCTTCAGGCGATCAACCAGGAACGATCATTATTGAGACGCCTACTCTGGAAGTTAACAGCAAGTTTGCACCAACCACCACTACTTCACCACCAGTCACTATCCCAGCCGATAACAACAACTACGTTACTGTTTACAGGCCTCACACTGGTTCTCCGATCACTGCCCCTATCACTGTTACTACCATTGCACCTACGGAAGGACAACCTGGTACCGTGATCATTGAGACGCCAGGTCCTGAGCCTCAGTCAGAATCTCAGTCTACGACTACCGCCACCCCTCCCGTCACTATTCCTCAAGGTCAAGATGGTTACGTGACGGTGTATCGACCTTATCCCGGTCCTGACTCCATCACAGAGCCTGTCACTGTTACCACTATTGCCCCTAGCAACGGTCAGCCTGGTACTGTGATCATTGAGACACCTGCCCCTGCAGTTGAGACTTCTTTGGCTGAGACTTCGTCGGTTGGGACGCAGACGACAGCCTCTGCTGTTACCATTCCTGCTGATAACGGTGGCTATGTGACCGTCTATAGGCCTTACCCAGGACCTGGCAAGATCACGGCGCCCCGTACAGTTGGCACAGTCGCTCCCTCTAGTGGCCAACCGGGAACAATAATCATTGAGACCCCAGCGCCTCAGGATACAGCTGCAGAGGCTACTTTAGCACCTACTGCTGCCACAACTGGTCAAGGAAACGACGCTTATACTACCATCTTTCAGCTGTACACCGATACAGTTGCCGTCAGAGAGCCCACCACGATCTCGACTATTCTCCCTTCTAATGGCCAACCCGGAACTTACATCGTCGCGACACCTCCATCTATGCTTCCTACTTCAACTCAAGGAACAGATGATGTACATGTGACTATCCCACCTGGCCCTAACAACTCTTATGTGACGGTTTACAGACCTCATACCGGCCCTGATATAATCACGGTTCCCGTAACTGTAACTACAATTGAGGGTATTAACGGACAACCTGGCACCATTATTATTGAAACACCTCTAAACCAGGCCCCTACTACGACTGAAAAGAGCGACCAGGCACCTGTGACCATTCCGCCCGGTCCTGACAACTCTTATGTGACGGTCTACAGACCTCATACCGGCCTTGATGCAATCACGGTTCCCGTAACTGTTACTACAATTGACGGTATTAACGGACAACCTGGCACCATTATTGTTGAAACACCTCTAAACCAGGCCCCTACTACGACTGGAAAGAGCGACCAGGCACCTGTGACCATTCCGCCCGGTCCTGACAACTCTTATGTGACGGTCTACAGACCTCATACCGGCCTTGATGCAATCACGGTTCCCGTAACTGTTACTACAATTGAGGGTATTAACGGACAACCTGGCACCATTATTGTTGAAACACCTCTAAACCAGGCCCCTACTACGACTGAAAAGAGCGACCAGGCACCTGTGACCATTCCGCCCGGTCCCGACAACTCATACATGACGGTCTATAGACCTTACACTGGCGCCGAATCCATCACAGCACCTGTGACTGTCACTACTATGCCCGGTATCAATGGCCAACCGGGAACGATTATTATTGAGACTCCCACTCCTATGGTCCAGGATAATAACGCTCCTAGCACTGCCTCTGCTAGCCTCGGAAGCATATATATTACAGTCTACCGACCTTACACTGGCGCTGAATCCATCACAACACCCGTAACTGTCACTACTATGCCCGGCATCAATGGCCAACCGGGAACGATTATTATTGAGACTCCCACTCCTATGGTCCAGGATAACAACGCTCCTAGCACTGCTCCTTCTAGTCAGGATAGCACGTATGTCACAGTATATCGTCCTTATCCTGGACCTGACAGCATTGTGGAGCCTGTGACGGTTACAACTATCGAGCCTTCCAACGGAAATCCTGGCACTGTCGTTATCGAGACACCAGGTATTGAAACTGGTGGCAAGGTCGTTATTCCTCCAGTCACCCTTGACCCTGCGCCAGGTGGTCAGTATGTTACTGTTTACAGACCTCATACCGGCACAGACGTTCTCACGGCACCTGTCACGATTAGAACCATCGTACCATCAGGTGGTCAACCGGGAACGGTGATAATCGAGACACCGGAGCCAGAGACCCCTGGATCGAACCCGACAGTCACGCTTCCTCCTGGGCCCAATGAGTCTTATGTGACTGTTTTCCGTCCTCATATGGGAACTGATGTGATTACTGGCCCTATCACAGTCACGACCATTGCTCCTGTGAACGGTCAGGCTGGTACTGTTATCATCGAAACACCCGTTGAGTCTCAGCCTGCCTTGACTGCTACTCCTGCAGACCCAGCCACCAGCGCGGCTCCTCAGACTGCCCCCTCTTACATCACGGTTTACCGTCCGCACAGCGGCGCTGACCGCATCACGGCGCCAATCACAGTCACAAACATCGAGGCTGCAGGAGGCCAGCCCGGAACAGTCATTATTGAGACGCCAGATCAAGATTTGCCCCCTATGACCACCTCTGCTGGACCTGCTGCCACTTATGTAACGGTTTACCAACCTCACTCTGGAACTGACAGAATCACAGAATCAGTAACTATCACGACAATTGAGCCCACAGATGGCCACCCTGGTACAGTTATCATCGAGACACCGGGTCAGCAAGCGCCCCCCGTGACCTCTACCCCTGCCCCCGCGTCGTACGTAACTATCACTAGGCTTTATACTGGTACAGAACAAATTTCAGGACCCTTCACCACTACCATCCCTCCCCAAGGAGATCAACCTGGCACAATTGTTGTGGAGACTCCAGGCCAGCAACAGTCTCCTGTAGCATCAACCACCACACCCGCTTCGTACGTGACGGTCACCAGGCCTTATCCTGGTGCAGACCAGATCGCGATACCTGTTGTGACTACTGTTCCTCCCCAGGGCGACCAGCCTGGCACAGTGATCGTGGAGACACAGCCCCCGTTTGTGACTATCTATCGTCCGCATACGGGACCAGACCAGATTACAGGCCCACTTGCTGTCTCGACGATTGCTCCAACTGGAGATCGACCAGGAACAATAATCATCGAGACTCCTGGTGTAGCTCCTGCAGTTACTACCACTCCTCCTGCGCCCTCATACGTCACGATTACCACACAGTATACTGGAACGGAGATGCTTACGGAACCAACCACTGTTACCACCATCCCTGCTCAAGGTGATGTGCCTGGAACCGTGATAGTCGAAACCCAAGGTCCTTATGCTACTGTTTCAACTCTGTATACGGGGACTGGCGTACTTACAGCGCCGACTGCTCTTACTACAATCCCTCCTCAGGGCGATCAGCCTGGAACTGTGATCATTGCGACACCGCCTTCATACGTAACAAGAACAGTTCTTTACACAGGAGTTGACCGGATCACTGCACCAATTACGACCACCCTAAACCCTCCATCGGGAGACCAGCCTGGAACAGTTGCCATCGAGACGCAGCCTCCGTTTGTCACGATCTATATGCCCCACACTGGAGCAGATACAATCACTACCCCGGTGACAGTAACAACTATTGCCCCGACCGGCGATCAGCCTGGTACAGTTGTAATTGAAACCCCCGGTTCAGAACCTCCTGTTACTACGACGCCTCCTGCCCCCTCCTACAACACTGTCTATGAGGAATACTCTGGCACAGATGAGATCACTAACGATAAGGCCAAGACAACCATCGAGCCTCAAGGTGACCAACCTGGTACTGTCATCTTCGAAACTCCTGCCCAGCAGGTTATCTCCACTCATGCTGCCCAGGCGTCTTACGTCACAGTTTACCAACCTCACAATGGACAAGACAGAATTACAACTCCGGTCACGGTTACCACTATTCCACCTCAGAAAGACCAACCTGGTACCGTGATCATTGAAACACCAGGTTCCGAGCCTGCTATCACATCAACCCCTTCCCAGCAGACCTATATGACAGTCTATCAACCTCACACTGGTGCTGGTGAGATCACTGAGCCTATTGCACTTACGACGATCCCTGCCCAGGGCGACCAACCCGGAACTGTGGTTATCGAGACCCCAGGCTCGGAGCCTGCTATAACCTCAAGACCTACTCCAGAAGCTTCATACGTGACAGTCTATCAACCTCACACTGGTGCTAATAAGATCACTGAGCCTATTGCACTTACGACGATCCCTACCCAGGGCGACCAACCCGGAACTGTGGTTATCGAGACCCCGGGCTCGGAGCCTGCTATAACCTCAAGACCTGCTCCAGAAGCTTCATACGTGACAGTCTATCAACCTCACACTGGTGCTAATGAGATCACTGAGCCTATTGCACTTACGACGATCCCTGCCCAGGGCGACCAACCCGGAACTGTGGTTATCGAGACCCCGGGCTCGGAGCCTGCTATAACCTCAAGACCTGCCCCAGAAGCTTCATACGTGACAGTCTATCAACCTCACACTGGTCCGGATAGGATCACCGAGCCTATCACGCTTAGCACTATCCCTCCCCAGGGTGATCACCCTGGCACGGTATTTATCGAGACCCCAGGCTCAGAGCCCGCTATAACCTCAAGACCTGCTCCAGAAGCTTCATATGTGACAGTCTATCAACCTCATGCTGGTCCGGATAGAATCACAGAGCCAGTAACTGTGACGACTATTGCCCCACAAGGTGACCAACCAGGCACTGTCATTATCGAAACGCCAGGCTCAGAGCCCGCTATAACCTCAAGACCTGCTCCAGAAGCTTCATATGTGACAGTCTATCAACCTCATGCTGGTCCGGATAGAATCACAGAGCCAGTAACTGTGACGACTATTGCCCCACAAGGTGACCAACCAGGCACTGTCATTATCGAAACGCCAGGCTCAGAGCCTCCGGTCACCACAACAAAAGTCCCAGAGCCACTGTATGTCACGGTCTATCGACCTCATACTGGCGCAGATCAGATTACTAGTCCTGTCACTCTTACAACCATTGCTCCGGCTGGCGATCAGCCAGGTACTGTGATCATTGAAACACCTGGTTCCGAGCCCCCGGTCACATCGACGCCTCCATCGGCAACAGCCCCTGAACCTTCCTACGCGACAGTCTATCGACCACATACGGGAGTCGGCCAGCTTGAGGCACCTGTTACTCTAACCACAATCGAGCCCCAAGGAGGTCGGCCAGGCACTGTCATAATCGAAACCCCTGGATCAGAGCCTCCAGTTACATCTGCGCCAGCGGCGGAACCCTCCTATCTCACAATTTATCGACCTCATACTGGAACTGAACAGATCACCGCCCCAGTTACGGTATCAAAGGTTGAGCCACAAGGTGATGAACCAGGTACCGTGATCATTGAGACTCCTAGTTCTGAGGTATCTGTTGCCTCAAGCCCTGAACCTGCCCCAGCGCCTTCGTACGCCACAGTCTATCGACCTCACACAGGGGCTGGCCAGATCACGGCCCCGGTTACGATCACCACGATGGACCCTCAAGGAGACCAAGGTGGCACTGTTATCATCGAGACCCCTGGCTCAGACATACCTATAACAATGGCACCAGAGCCTAGTGCTGAGCCTACCTATATAACGGTATATAGGCCTCATGCTGGTGCGGACCAGATCACTGCTCCAGTAATCATCACGACTATTGAACCTCAAGGAGGTCAGCCCGGCACTGTTATTATTGAGACACCAGGTTCTGAGCCAGCTGTTACATCCACACCAGCACCGGCACCCGAGCCTTCTTATGCAACCGTATACCGGCCTCATACAGGTGCAGACCGAATCACCACACCGATGATAATTACAACTATTAAGGCCCAGGGAGACCAGCCAGGCACTGTTATTATCGAGACGCCAGGTTCTGAACCAGCTATCACGTCGACCCCGGCACCGGCACCCGACCCCTCTTATGCAACCGTATACCGACCTCATACAGGTGCAGACCGAATCACCACACCGATGATAATTACAACTATTGAGCCCCAGGGAGACCAGCCAGGCACTGTTATTATTGAGACGCCAGGTTCTGAACCAGCTATCACATCGACCCCGGCACCGGCACCCGACCCCTCTTATGCAACCGTATACCGGCCTCATACAGGTGCAGACCGAATCACCACACCGATGATAATTACAACTATTAAGGCCCAGGGAGACCAGCCAGGCACTGTTATAATTGAAACACCTGGATCCGAGCTGCCTGTCACGTCAATGCCTGTTGCTTCGTATACAACGATTTATGAACCCCACACAGGTACTGATGAAATCACTGGCGAGATCACTCGCACGGCTGCCACCCCCCAGGATGACCAGCCTGGTACCGTGATCATCGAGACTCCTGGCCCACAGGTTGCGAACAAAGGCGCGAACACTCCTGTGACCGTTTCAGCTGATGACGGTAGCTACATGACGGTGTTCAGACCTCATACGGGAGCCTCACAAATCACGGCACCTACCACTGTAACCACCATCTTTCCCTCAGGGGACCAGGCAGGTACTGTGATCATTGAGACTCCAGTTCCTGAATCCGAAACAAGCAGCGATGCCCGCAATCCTCCTGTTACTCTTCCACCTGGAGATGATCAGTACTACACGATCTTTAGACCTTATACGGGCACTGGTACGATCACCGCTCCGGTCACTGTCACCACTATCACGGGAGCAGGGGGAAAGCCTGGCACCGTCATCATTGAGACCCCTGAGCCTGTCACCGCGGCCGTATCAACAACTTATGCACCTGAAGATGTTTATGTCACCATCTACAGGCCGTACACTGGCACTGATCGGATCACCGCCCCAGTAACGGTCACCACCATTGCTCCAGTCTCTGGAACTGGGACCGTTATTATAGAGACTCAGGCACCTCAGACCGCCAGTGATAGTTACGTGACGGTCTACAGGCCATACACTGGCACTGAACATATCACGGAGCCAACTACTATCACGACCATTGCCCCAGTGTCTGGCACAGGCACTGTTATTATTGAGACCCCTACCCCCGAGCCCACAGCTGACATTCCACCATCCACATCACCGGCGATCACTATCCCCTCAAACGATGAGAGCCGCAACGTGACCGTCATCAGGCCTTATCCAGGCCCTGGAACGATCATCGCGCCCATTACCAACTATGCGCCCCCAACGGCAGCAGGGGAGCCTGGTACTGTCATAATTGAGACTCCCACAAAGCAGGCGACGACAGATGCTCAGCCCCAGGACCAGCCAACTTCTTCTGCCCCTCCTGTTACTATATCACCCGGCGATAACAGTCCGAATACCACAGTTACTCGTCAGCATTCTGGTCCAGGCATCATCACTGCTCCTGTTACCTTCTATGAGCCACCAAGTGGCGCAGGACAGCCTGGTACCGTTATCATTGAGACTCCATCTTCAGGTCCTGAGACTCCGTCCGACTCAGCAGACACCAATGTGACTCTTTACACCTTGGCTCCACCCGGTGTTAAGATGCCTATCACTAGCTACGCACCTCCTCAAACTCTTGGCCAGCCAGGAACTGTTTTCATCGAAACGGTGGCCCTCGAGTCCGAGATGATAGGTGATGCAGGAAGAAATGTAACTATAAGCCGGGAAGGCTCTAGTTCTTTCACCACGTACTCACCGCCCGGAACACCTGGAGATCCTGGTACCGTCATAATCGAGTATCCTGCCAAAACCAATGTTACTGTCACTAGACAAGGCTCTGCCGAACTGACAGCCCCTTTCACAACGTACTCGGCTCCAGGTACACCAGGCGACCCTGGAACTGTGATCATCGAGACACCAGCGGTTCGGACCGCGTTGACAACTTCAGACGATGCAGTGACCATCTCCGCCCATCCTGGTAGCCCCAACGTTACTGTCATCCGCGGTGGCCCTGGTAAGGAGGCGACCACAATCTATATCCCACCAACTGGAACAGAGCCAGGAACGATCATCATCGAAACGCCAACCAATGCGGCCACAAAATCCGGGGATTCGCCGACATCTGATGCTCAGATGACCAGTCAAGAGCCAGCTGTTACCATTCCACCTAGCTCCAACAGCCCCAACGTCACTGTCATACGGCCATATCCTGGACCGGACTCGATTACGGAACCTGTCACCAGATATGTCCCCCCAACCGCCCCTGGTCAGCCCGGCACACTCATCATTGAGACCCAGAGCTCAGACACTCCAGCTCCCACAACTGCAAACCCTGAGATCACTCTCCCTCCCAGCTCCCAGAGTCCCAATGTTACTGTCATCAGGCCGTATCCCGGCCCAGGCTCCATCGCCGAGCCTCTTACAAGATACGCCCCTCCTACTGCTGCTGGCGAGCCCGGAACCATTATTATCGAAACTCAAACTACGGATCCGACCAAGGAGGCTCCCAGTACTTCAACTCTGGAACAACCTACAACCAAGTCTGCTGGTATCACCATTCCGGCGAACTCAGGAAGTCCTAACGTCACTGTTATCAGACAATACACAGGACCTGGAACAATCGATACTCCTATCACGAGTTACATTCCGCCGGCCAGCCCCGGTGCACCAGGTACTGTTGTCATTGAGACCCCAGTTCCTGTGACATCGGAGACTTTTGTTGAATCGCAGGCACAGTCCAGCTCTGGCCCCGCATCCGTATCAGCAGTGTCTACTAATGATGAAACAACTGGCGATCTTACAAAACCATCCTCACCTGCTTCAAGCAATCCTGATGCGCTCACGCTTACTCCGAGTGATGGGAATGACGATTTTACTGTTATACAGCCCAATACCAAGTTTGCGGGTGCCACGGAGAACGTGACCCAGATTATTCCTCCATCAGACGGAACTCCTGGTACGCAAGTTATCTACACACCTGTAGACACATCTTCGGGGTCTTCTCTGCCTGCACCTGACACCGATAGTTATGTCACTATCAGTGCCACAGTTACCATTCCTGGTGATCCAAATACTCGGACAGGTCGTAATTCAGATGCAGGAAATGATATTGGCACTACTGGCACGGAAACCAACGTCATTATCATTCCCCCAAGTGGCACAGAGCCCGGAACTGTTCTTTCACAGACCAGTGTCTATCTGGATCAGACCTTGGCTCAGCATGGCAATGTCACGATCACGAAACCAGCACCCAGCGGCGTTACCTCTCGCCTCACTACCTACTCACCCCCAGCTCAATCGACTGATCCAGGAACCATCATCGTTGAAGTCCCCGACTATAATATCACTGTCACACGGGCCGCTTCGGCTTATGTTACTACCACACTCACGACCTACTCGCCTCCTGCTTCTGCCGGCGACCCCGGTACAGTGATTATCGAGACCCCTGATTACAACGTTACCATTACTCGTGAAGCGCCAGCTTCGATCACGAGTCTGCGTAGTATTTACAATCCTCCTGGTACTCCTGGTGACCCCGGCACCGTGATTGTCGAGACGCCCAACAACGAATACAACGTCACGATTACAAGAGCTGCCCCCTCATCAATCACCAGTATGTACACAACATATGCTCCTCCGGGTGCTGCCGGTGACCCCGGTACAGTGATTATTGAGACCCCTGATTACAATATTACCATTACTCGTGAAGCGCCAGCTTCGATCACGAGTCTGCATAGTATTTACAATCCTCCTGGTACTCCTGGTGACCCCGGCACCGTGATTGTCGAGACGCCCAACAACGAATACAACGTCACGATTACAAGAGCTGCCCCCTCATCAATCACCAGTATGTACACAACATATGCTCCTCCGGGTGCTGCCGGTGAACCAGGTACCATCATCATTGAGACGCCTGACTACAATGTTACTGTTACTCGCGGAGCCTCAATAAAGGCACCTTTCACGACATACTCGCCCCCAGCCACGCCCGGTAATCCTGGCACTGTGATTGTTGAGACACCTGACTACAATGTCACCGTCACAACAGAAGCCCCAAGAACTGTCACTACCTTACGCTCGACATATATTTCCCCTGGAAGTCCTGGCGACCCTGGTACTATCCTTATTGAGACACCAATAGGGCCTTACAACGTGAGCACTACACGCGGTGCTTCAATTACAGCACCATTCACGACCTATTATCCTCCAGGATCTCCAGGGGATCCCGGAACCATCATTGTTGAAACGCCAGACTATAATGTAACAATTACAAGACAGGCTCCTAAGACAGCGACGGCCCTCCTCTCAACGTACTCGCCGCCTGGCAGCCCTGGTGATCCTGGGACAGTTATCATCGAGACGCCTGTTGCTCCATACAACATCACGACTACCCGGGGCGCCTCTACGATTACAACACCGTTCACAACCTACTCTCCTCCTGGCGAAGCTGGTGATCCTGGTACCATCATTGTTGAAACGCCCGATTACAATGTTACGATTACGAGGCAGGCACCTAAGTCAGTGACTACTTTATTCTCAACTTACTCCCCACCTGGAAGCCCTGGCGATCCCGGTACTGTCATTATTGAGACACCGATCGGCCCATACAACATCACCACAACTCGAGGAGTTTCAACGATTACAGCGCCATTCACAACCTACTCACCACCTGGCGAAGCTGGTGATCCTGGTACCATCATTATCGAGACTCCTGAGTACAATGTTACAGTCACTACCGCGGCATCTGATTCAGCCACGGAAACTATGACCCGGTATTACCCACCAGGAACTCCCGGCGACCCTGGCACTGTTGCTATTATCACGCCTAACCAGCGAGTCGCGTCAAGCTCTCAAGAATCTTCCGAGGCTAATAAGTCTGCTTACAATGTTACAATCACTAGTGAGGCTACTGATTCAGCCACGGAAACTATAACCCGGTATAACCCACCAGGAACTCCCGGCGACCCTGGCACTGTTGCTATTATCACACCTAATCAGCACCTCGTATTAAGTACCCAAGAATCTTCAAAGACCAGCAAGCCTGGGTATAATATTACAGTAACTAGTGAGGCTACAGATTCTTCTATTACAGATACTGTCACTAGGTATAACCCACCAGCTACCTCTGGTGATCCTGGCACTGTCGCCATCATTATGCCTTATCAGCAACTCGTGTCAACTACCCAAGAATCTTCGAAGACCGGCAAGCCTGGGTATAATATTACAGTAACCAGTGAGGCTACAGATTCTTCTATTACAGATACTGTCACTAGGTATAACCCACCAGCTACCTCTGGTGATCCTGGCACTGTCGCCATTATCATGCCTAACCAGCGAGTTGTGTCAACTTCTCAAGCCCAGTCCACTACTGATCAGCCTGGCTTGAACGTCACTATTTACCGGCCTGGCCCACGAACTCTTTCTGGTCCTGTCACCTCGTATATCTCTCCAACTGGCCGCGGAGACAACGGCACTATCGTCATTGAGACCCCTGGTCCTGCAACACCCTTTAACGTGACAACTACCCAAACTGTCAGTACTATAACGGCAATATACACCACATACTCGCCAGCGGGAGCTGAAGGCGACCCTGGAACTGTCATCGTCGAGATCCCTGCTGAGCGTAATGTGACAATCACAGAAGAGGTCAACACTATCACAGCTCCTTTCACAACCTACTCCCCCCCAGGTTCCCCTGGGGATCCAGGCACAGTCATCGTTGAGATGCCACCAAGCCAGAATGTGACTATCACGGAGGAAATCAGTACTATCACGGCGCCTTTTACGTCCTATTTACCTCCAGGTGCTTCTGGTGACCCTGGCACTGTTGTCATCGGTATGCCTGCCGACCACAATGTGTCTATCACATCGATTGTCAGTACTCGAACTGCCGCCTTTACGACATACTCGCCGCCGGCTAACCGTGGAGATCCGGGTACTGTTATCGTCCAGCTGCCACCGGATTCCAATATTACGACCACGAAGACAGTTAGCGATCGAACTGCTCCCTACACGACCTTCTCGGCACCTGCGAATCAGGGAGATCCTGGTACAGTTATCGTCGAGGTGCCTACAGAGCATAATGTAACTGTTACCGAAGTTGCCAGCTCCATCACCTCCCCTTATACACGATATTCGCCACCTATGAATCCAGGAGATCCTGGTACCGTTTATATCGGAATGCACCCTGATTCGAATGTGACCATTACCACTGAGGTCGATAGCCGAACTGCTCCTTATACCATATATTCGCCGCCTGCGAATAAGGGCGATCCTGGTACAGTTATCATCGAGGTGCCTACAGAGCATAACGTAACTGTTACCGAAGTTGCCAGCTCCATCACCTCCCCTTATACACGATATTCGCCACCTATGAATCCAGGAGATCCTGGTACCGTTTATATCGGAATGCACCCTGATTCGAATGTGACCATTACCACTGAGGTCGATAGCCGAACTGCTCCTTATACAACATATTCGCCGCCTGCGAATAAGGGGGATCCTGGCACTATTATCGTCGAATTGCCTCCTAGTAGCAATGTCACCATCACTACTCAGGTCGCAAGCCGGACGGCACCGTACACAGCATACAGTGCACCAGCTAACAGAGGTGATCCCGGCACAGTCATCGTGGAGCTTCCTCCTGACAGCAACACCACGATCACGACCCAGGTTGCTAGTCGCACTGCTCCCTACACTACCTATATCACGCCTGCAAACAAGGGTGATCCGGGTACTATCATCGTAGAACTACCCACGGACAGGAATGTCACGATCACTACAGAAATGGCTAGCCTCACAGCTCCTTACACCACCTATGCGGCACCTGCGAACAAGGGTGACTCAGGCACTATTATCGTGGCGTTACCGCCAGATAGGAATATCACTATTACGACTGAAGTGCCTACTCTTACTGCTCCTCATACAACCTACTCTGCACCTGGAGCTAGAGGTGATCCTGGTACTGTTATTGTGGAACTGCCCCCTGATCGCAACGTAACAATCACCACCGAGGTTGCGAGTCGCACTACTCCCTACACTACATATTCAGCACCTGGCAGCAGAGGCGACCCAGGCACGATTATTATCGAATTGCCTCCTGATAGAAACGTGACTACTACGGAGGAGGTTCCCACATTGACCCAGGCCTATACTGCTTATTCACCACCGGGCAACCGCGGCGACCCAGGCACTGTCATTGTTCGGCTTCCACCCGACAGGAACGTGACCGTGACAACAGAAGTTGATACATTGACGGTGCCCTACACGACCTATTCTCCACCTGCCAACAGAGGCGATCCAGGCACAATCATCATCGAATTGCCTCCCGATAGGAATGTCACGACGACGGAAGAGGTCAAGACAATCACTCGCGTCATTACTACCTATGTCCCTCCTGCAAATCGTGGCGATCCCGGGACCGTCATTGTACAGGAGCCCCCGGATACTAACACAACCATTGTTGAGGTCGTGTCGACTATCTCTCGCCCAACTACCAGGTTTGCTTCCCCTGCCACCCAGGGTGATCCAGGTACTGTTTACATCGACGTGCCACCGGGCCATAATGTCACGATGACAACTACGGTTAGCACAATCACGAGACCAAGTACAACATTTGAATCCCCGGCTACCGAAGGAGATGCAGGCACCGTGCTTATCCAGATGCCCCCTGAGTACAATATCACAACAACACAGACTGTTCAGACAATTAGCAGGCCAGTTACTCGGTACTCGACCCCAGCTGAGATTGGCGACCCTGGTACCGTGTTCCTCGACCTGCCACCGGAGTACAATGTCACTATTACTACCACAGTCTACAGTCTCACTCGACAAAGCACAGCATTTGCTTCAGCTGCTACCCAAGGAGATCCCGGCACTGTGATTATCGAAATGCCCCCAGAGTATAACGTTACAACAACCCAGACCGTCCAGACGATCAGCAGGCCAGTCACTAGGTACTCAAAGCCTGATACCATTGGTGATCCGGGCACTATCTATATCGATCTTCCTCCGGAATATAATGTTACTGTTACCACAACAGTCCCTACGATTACGAGACAATCTACGACATTTGCCCCGGCAGCCACTCAAGGCGACCCTGGTACGATCATTATCGAGATGCCGCCGGACACCAACGTCACCACAACTCAAACAGTCCAGACAATCAGCAGGCCAATTACAAGGTACTCAAAGCCCGGTACAGTTGGCGATCCTGGCACTGTCTATGTTGATCTTCCTCCGGAATATAATGTCACTATCACCACTACGGTGGATACAATCACCAGACCTTCAACAACCTTTGCTCAAGCAGGCACACAAGGCGACCCTGGTACTATCATCGTTGAGCTACCACCTGACTCTAACGTCACTACAACTCAAACAATCTCGACAATAAGCAGACCCACTACCCGCTTCTCTCCTCCAGGCACTATCGGAGACCCAGGTACAGTTTATATCGATCTCCCGCCACAATACAATGTTACTGTCACCTCGACTATCTCGACAATTACGAGACCTTCAACCACTTTCGCTCCAGCTGGTACACAAGGTGATCCCGGCACTATAATTGTCGAACTTCCTCCAGACTCTAATATCACAGTATCATCAACTGTCCCAACTATCACCCGCCCAGCTACACGCTTTGCGACCCCAGCAGCTGCAGGTGATCCTGGTACTGTCTATGTTGATCTTCCGCCCCAGTATAATGTAACGACCACTCAAACCATCAGCTCTATCAGCCGGGCAAGGACAACTTATAATCCTGCTAGCACCCAAGGCGATCCTGGAACCATTCTCATCCAGGTTCCTCCAGATTACAACGTGACAACAACAGCAACAGTCGCATCAATAAGCCGCGTCACCACAACCTATATGCCAGCTGCAACGCAAGGTGACCCTGGCACTATTCTTGTGGAGATACCCATCGACTATAACGTCACTACCACGGAGACTGTTAGTTCCATCAGCAGGGTCAGGACCACATATAACCCGGCGGGAACCCAGGGAGATCCTAATACGGTCCTTATCCAAGTTCCCCCGAATTACAATGTGACTACGACTCAGACCGTCAGCACAATCAGTCGTGCTATGACTACATATCTGCCGGCTGGTACTCAAGGCGATCCTAACACTGTCCTTGTTCAAGTGCCGCCGAGCTACAATGTGACTACAACTCAAACCGTCAGCACAATCAGTAGGATAAGAACGACATATTTACCCGCTGGTACTCAAGGCGACCCGAACACGGTCTTGGTACAGGTTCCAGTTGACTATAATATAACCACAACACAGACTGTCAATACCATCAGCCGCGCAACAACCGCCTACAACCCCGGCGCAACTCAGGGCGATCCTGGAACAGTTCTAGTCCTAGTTCCTATGGCCTACAATGTAACTACAACACAGACCGTCAATACCATCAGCCGCGCAACAACCGCCTACAACCCCGGCGCAACTCAAGGCGATCCTGGAACAGTTCTAGTCCTAATCCCCATGGGTTACAACGTCACAACAACCCAAACAGTCAGTACAATCAGTCGGGTTCAAACAACATATAATCCTGGCCCAACGCAAGGTGATCCAGGTACTGTCCTGGTTTTGGTCCCGATGGGCTATAATGTTACCACTACCCAAACAGTCAGCACGATCAGCCGAGTTCAAACAGCCTTTAACCCTGGTGCGACTCAAGGTGACCCAGGAACTGTGTTGGTTCTGATACCAGTTGGCTACAACGTAACAACCACGCAGACGATCCCCACGATCACTCGCGTTTCCACAACTTATGCACCACCAGCCACGCAGGGAGACCCCGGAACCTTCATTGTGCAAATGCCCCCAGATCGCAATGTCACCACAACGCAGACTGTGCCAACCATCTCTCGAGCTGCTACTGTATACTCAGCCCCAGGAACACTGGGAGATCCAGGAACTATCTATGTCAATATTCCACCTGCGTATAACGTAACAACTACCCAGACAGTTACCACCATCAATCGGATTATGACAACTTTTGAACCTGGTGCTACGCAGGGCGATCCAGGAACCATTGTCATTCAGGTCCCTCCCGTCAGCTTGACAACGTCAAATATTGCCGCCGTTATCAGTAGCTCTGCTGTGGTTCAGGCCATATCTACAAGCACGAGCACGAGCAGCTCGATGCCTCAAGCTTCCTTCGGCCCAACCTTCGACTGTGATGGTTATGGATATGTTATCTCAACTCTGCTTGGTAATACTCTTACACGAGTTAATCTTATCGACGGCAGTCGGACGGTAGTTAAGAGTGGCATCGGCCCTGGCGGTACTCTCCTAAACGTCGCCGGAACTGCGGGCGCCATCAACGCTATCGGTTTCAACAAGCTTGATTACTATATCTATGGTATAGTCAACCAGGGTCTTGTCTCAGGAATCCTCTGTGGCCTCCTAGGATGTGCCAAATCCCAGCTCATCCGTATCGCTAAGAACGGTGCTTATGAGGCACTGTCACTTACTATTCCTTCAAACGCGATCGATATGGGCGATGTTGATGACCAAGGACGCTTTTGGGTCTCCGAAAGCGGAAAGAAATGGTGGTGTATTGATGTTAAGCCAGGATCCCCTACATTTGGCAAGCTCCTCAACAGTGGCACGTCTGCTACTGATATCCTGTCAGGTGTGGGTGACTGGGCTTATGTACCGAATGGAGGTAATTATCTCTATGCCGTACAAGCCTCACTCATTCAATCAGGGCTTCTGCGTACGAATATTGTCCGGTGGTCACTTACAACACAGACATGGGAGCTCTATCAATCGTACCCCAGTCTTGTCCTCACAGCTCTTAATTTGGTTTGGGGTGCTGTTATGGCAGGACCAGGTGTCTTGTATGCTCAGGAGAACTTACTCGGGCAGACATGGAAGTTCCAGCTGGGAAGTACTGGTAACCCTACGTCTATACCTGGCGGTGCTATCCTCAACCTACAAGGAGACGGTGCCAGGTGTCCGGATGCAAATACCATCTTCGGTCCTCCGTTTACCTGCGATGGTAATGGATATGTTGTCTCAACCCTGCTTGGCAATACCCTTACTCAAGTCAATCTCAATACTGGTGCTCGCTCAGTAGTTGCCAGTGGTATTGGGCCTGGCGGTGTTATCGACGGCATCGGTTATAACCAGCTTGACAATTACATATATGGTGTCGTGAGCCAAAATCTCATCACAGCAGTATTGTCCACAGCTCAGTCGCAGCTCATACGCATCGCCAGCAACGGTGCTTATGAGGTTTTATCGCTGACTATTCCTTCGAGTACCATCACCATGGGCGATGTTGATCCACAAGGACGCCTTTGGGTTTCTGAGAGTGGAAAAAGGTGGTGGTGTATTGATGTTAACCCTACTTCTTCGACATTCAACCAGATTATCAAGAATGGTACATCGACGGGCGCCGACATCATTTCTGGCGTAGGTGATTGGGCTTATGTGGCTGGCGGAGGCAACTACCTCTACGCCGTTCAAGCTTCCATCATCGAGTCAGGTCTCCTCCGCACCAACATTGTCCGATGGTCACTTACAACCCAGACCTGGGAGCGTTACCAGTCGTACCCTAGCCTCGTACTCACAAGCTTGAACCTGGTCTGGGGTGCCGTAATTGCAGGTCCAAGTGGCACTCTATATGCGCAAGAAAGCCTCCTTGGCCAGACATGGAAGTTCACTCTTGGAAGTAGCACCAACCCTACAACTATACCTGGCGGTTCTATCCTCAATCTGGCAGGAGACGGTTCTCGATGCATTGGGGGAGATCCGACCAACATCAACCTGTCTCCCGCTTCTACCACCACATCCCTGCTTTCCTCGCGGACCGTCACTATCACGACCACTGTTGCAACCATTTCTCGACTTACGACCACGTTGGCGACTCCCGCTAACCAGGGAGACCCGGCTACTGTTATCGTCCAATACCCTCTCCCTTACACCGTCACGACAACGCAGACGGTCAGTACCATCAGCCGCGCTACAACTGTCTTCGCATCTGGGGCAAACCTAGGCGATCCCGCCACCGTCTTGGTCCAGCTCCCTGTCCCTTACAACATCACAACAACAAAAACAGTCGCTACTATTACTCGCGCTACAACTGCATTTGCCTCTGGGGTCAATCCAGGTGATCCCGGCACTATCGTCGTGCAATATCCTACACCTTACAATGTCACGATAATTACAGGCGGTGGAACCACGATCAATGCTCCAGTTACCTCTTACCAAGCCCCTGGTCAAGCTGGCGATCCCGGTACTGTCGTTATTGCAACCCCTGCTTCTCGAACAAGCTCCAGCGCCGTCGCTTCTGTCAGTGGTGCTGGGCCGGCTTTCAAATGTGACTCCTATGGTTACCTCATGCAGAAGACAGCCTTCTACCGTGTCGACCTTACGACCGGAAAGAACACGCTCATTGATGCTACTGTCGGGCCTGGTGGCTGGATGAATGGTATCGGATACAACAAATTTGACAATTATATCTACGGTATGTTGCAGGATGATACGGGTACTCAGCTCATCCGTGTCGCCGCCGATGGTAGCTACCAGCTTCTCAACACCCGTACTTCGGACCGCAACATCAACATGGGCGATATCGACAACCAAGGTCGCTACTGGATCTCCAACCAAGGAAAGGCTTGGTGGTGCATCGATCTTATGCCCGGCTCAGCCACCTATGGCAATATCATCATGAGTGGCACTGCCACTAACACCCTCAACGCGGCCGACTGGGCTTTCGTTCCTGGCGGCGGTGACTACATGTACGCAGTCATGTACGACAGCAACGGTGCGACATCCACTCTGTGCCGCTTCAGTCGCACCACCTACACCTGGACGATTGTCAAGACTTACGGCGCCGTCACCGGTAGCAACCTCTGGGGTGCTGTGTACGCCTCCCAGGACGGAAGTCTGTATGGCTCAGAGAACACCAACGGACAAATCTACAAGTTCCCTATCGCACCAACCGTCAATACCCCCGTCTTCGTCGCCCAAGGTCCCGTGTCCAGCTGGAACGACGGAGCTCGATGTATCGACAGTCAAACTCTCCCAGTCTAGGGCGGTTATCGCAACCCCTGACTCTTTTCTTGTGTCTTTGTATGTTGTATAGTTAGCCGCTTCTCAACTTCTTTCTCCTGAAGTATCTCCTATGTATATGCTCGCTGTATATCTTACTCCTTATCCTCTTTGCCCTGATTTATTTTCTTTGTCCCAAATTGTACACTTAGCTTGTTATGGGTGGATCGTTGGTACTATCTCTTAAAGAAATTGACATCTTCTCTTTTGTTTAATCTTCGTTGCCATATGGATGTGCCTGATATGTATGCATTGAAGCTGTGAAGCCGTGAAGCCGTGAAAGCACTGTGTCTATCCTTGATTGATGATATCGTTAGCCCTCTAACATCGGCTTTGACCTAAGTAAATACCTTGGCTTACCCATGCTTAGCCAGCTTGCATCTCGAAGATTCCTCCTTCTGAACAGCACCTCAGCGCAGCTCGACTCGCCGTGTAAACAATTTTCAATTATTCTACCATCGCCCCAGAACTGCTAATAATGATTGCAACGGGCGACGACAACCGTACGTGGTGTCTTCGTCTCACATCTTCGCTTCGAGCCCCCTAGGCATCATACCGACTCTTTGTTCAGGACAGTGACCAACAGCAGGGCTCCCAGCGCAGAGAGCCCAGTCCATTCACTGTCTGGAATGGCTGACCACAAGAGCAAACCTAGGAAGCGACACTGCAATCGGCCTCACTCTGGCTTCTTGTGAGGGGTATAGTGTAGACCCGCCAAGCTTGCCTTGGTCTGTCCACTTGTGAATGAGTCTGCTGCTTGAGCCGAGGATCGGTGATTGAGTACTGCTCAATAACCTCAAATATGGTCTCAACTGCATGTACGGTGACTGCATGTAGAGTGACGCGTTGTATCACTGCACGGGTATAGAATCTATTCGGCTTCTGATTCTGCTCAACATGTCAATCGAGTTTCCATGGGACATACGAGAAATAATCTGGAAAGCTGTTAGGTCGACCTGGAGTCCACTACTTCACCCTCTCCAAGCACCGCGGCTACACGCATTCGAAGAATCTCAAGAATGCCATCATCCCCAAGGTAGAGATCCCAAATATCCTTCCTTCGACACCCACTTGGGCAACGACAGCGGCTGGGACTTCACCTGGGTCGGCTTGGAAGACACTGTTGAAGCAACAACAGAACGTGTTTATGGTTATCGGCAGAGGCATGTTGCATTAGAATACATACAGCCCACAATGGCCAACCGACGATGCAGGTTTCTTAGACTCGGTAGCCTCAAGGATACTGGATGTCGTTCCAGGCAAATTTGGTTCATCGACTGCCGTATCAAGCGCAGGAAACGAGCTCGAATAGAAGGATTCTGCGGCTTCGTGAATAGAGTGCACAAGATGGCTAGAAGAGGGGGGGGGGGGAGGCGAGGAAGGAAGAGCAAAGATCTGAATGGTGGAGCTATATCCTGCCATGGGATCCCATGTAACACGGGCACGGAGCCTTGGGTAATTCAGGGGTATAAGGAGTGACGCTGACGGATCTCTTTTACCATCATGACTGTTGTCTGAAAGATAGTGTATTTGTTTCATTCACCACCTTCCAGAGATCAGCGTTTTATGTCGTTGTAGTTGAAATTTCAAAAGAAATATTCTCTATCCAGACCATTCCCCATTGACGATCGTTCTTCATCAACTTCCTATAAGGCATCGCTATAGTTCGTTCAACACCACGTCATTCAATGCAGGCTACAGCTCAACACTTTGATATCATTCCTGGAGGGTATGTAGGAGCATGCGGAACAAATCGTCCGTTGTCACCTCATAGAATGAGAAAAGACAAGCCAGTGTTGCCCCCCCCCCCCCAGTGACTCGAGCTCAGAGATGTAGATCAAACACAAGCACAACTGAGGGAACACTTACACGCACCCTATCTTACCGATCTACGCGGTGAATCACCAAGTGAGCTCTACTACTTTGTCCTGTTCCACACCTTAATATAGCGAATGCTTTTCAAACGTAGTTCTTACCAATGATTCATCTCAGCAACTTCCTTTAGTTCTTTTAAGAAAGAAAGAAAAAAGAAAAAAAAACCCCCACGGGCCTTCTTCTCGTATTTCCCCCCTTTGAGTGCTATATGCAAAGTGTCAACTACCTTGCCTGGATGAGTCACTTGTTGAAAACATATCCCACCTAGCCCCCCATAAGCCGCACAGTCACCGCCGCAAGCAAAAACTACCTTGTCAACCTAGCAGCCCTCGGTATAGGATGTGCCTAGTGCATTGTTTGAAGTGCGCTGACTGCGGCAAAGTCAATGGCTGGTACACCGTCCGCTGCCCAAGGGTCCGCATGCTCTCCCCGGAGATAGTCTGCGGTGACGTTGAGCCTCTTGACGACATCTTGCCCTCAGACGGCTGCCCCCACTGCTGGAAGCGAAAGAACAGCAAGCTTAGACGTCTGATGCTTTGGATGTTGAGGAGTGGTAGCTCCGAGACGAGCCAGAGGACCCGCCGTCCAGGTCTACGACGACGTTGAACAGGATTGGGCCGCGGGTCACTGGACGTCAGTGCTGCAAGACTTTGTGGGGGTCAATCGGCCAACTCGACAAAGGTGACTGACAAAGATGCATTCGTATGATCTAATACTATATTGGGAATTAGAGTAATCGACAGGCGTATACGTTATGCATGGATCCACGGCCGATTTGGCTGCAGCTATCCTCAGAATGGAATGGTGGCCGTTGGAGGCAAGCAGGCGGCCCGACAGGTAATTATATGTTTGAGCGAGAGAATGAAAAGTCTTAGACATCAGGGGCCAAGAGGCCATGCGGTGTCTCGGTTCTTTGCTTCACATATCGTGGTATAAGCAAAGCCTGTTACTGTTCGTTGGATGGCATATTCGTGCCCATTCTAGCCATTTCTTCGGTGGCTTCAGCCAGTTTGGGCACCTCAGAATAATCGTCTCGTGCGTGGAATCTTCTGGTAAATGGCGGTTGAGGGCATGACGTCAATGAGGCATCTCGGAGGCATCTCGATACCATCACGTACCTCCTGTAGGGCCCTATGCTGTACAGCATAGCTAAGCATTGCCCTCGATGGCTTTTTGCTGCAAAATGTTTGTCAGCCTTAAGTAATCCGCTGCAAAACCCGGAGGTAGCCGCTCCAGTTTATTCGTCCGCAATCCGGTGGCCAATTGGGCCCTTGACTTGCAAGGAGGAAACTCTCCGCCGAGAAAGCGACAACTAAAGACCCTAGAGCTCCCCGTGTTTCCGATTGCACATAACTATCGCATGGCGGATGTGATATGAATCCTTTGCTAGCGTAGTTAGATCACTCGTCACTCGTCATTCAACGTTGCGATCCACCCCGGAAAGCCCTCTCCGACTTGACCGCTGAGGCTGGGCTGGCTTAGAACCAGTTCACAAACGTGGGTAGGTAAGACTTGATGAATTGATATCATCGGGGGCCCTTCCGGCTCGTCATGATACTGACCGCTTGAACTTTGCTTTCTTCAGTAGACAGAAGCCCCGTCTTCAGCTGCTTGTGCAAAGTTTGCTCGAGGTTGGGGCGAGGAAAGTGTCTGGGGCAAAAGCCTACTCTCCCCAAGCATAAGCTATTGCAGGGGTCCGTCAGGTGGGGGTAAACTCCGTCTTGTATCCGTGCAGAGAATGCAAAAGCATTTCTCAATCACGCAAGCCGACCCAATTCCCATGGTTCCTCATCCAATTTCAATGCTGACCAGTTGCCACAAACATAGCGATTTCTGATCCGTTTCAATGACAACCCCCCCCTTGCTGGTGGCTGAGAGTGGCTCCATACATACTGCTCGGTGTGCGCGTGGTGGTGACCAAAAAGGAGGAAGATCTTCAAAACGCCGCTGTGTCGTCTGCAAAAGTTGCAAGCGCCCTAAAGTCCGGGCCAATTGGCTTGACATCAACGGTATTTACGCCACAGCGTGGCCGTCAACCCACTGCCGAACCCAACCTGCAACCCAATGGAAGTGCAGTAGAAAAAGAAACGTGCCACTGCCGGTGTGACCGAATTCAGTGTCATCCGAGGCTATCGGCTGTTTTGTCTGTTTGTATAGTAGGTATATCCCATGAGTCCCCTCCTCCCGATCTGGAGACAAGGTACTTGCAGGCTGCAGGTTGCCATGATCGGGGAATAAGCTGCGTGCACGGTCCGGTTGTCTTGATGGTCGAGACCTCTTTTATTAGACCTGACCATGGAGCTGCCACCGATGACAAGGGTAATCGTCGAAAGACGCGCAATTGGTGATTGGATAACTCTATCCGCGGTCCTTCATGTATCTGCTCTGTTGGCTTGTGGTCAACCTAGTACTAACCAGTTAAGATGGGGGCGTGACGTGACGGACGCCGTTCGATCTACCACAAAAAAGCTCCATTCGCGATCGTGGGTCCCGGGATCGCGGGCCACCACAAGGACCCTGACGGTCGTAGCGTCGGGATCTCTAGCTCGGGCCATCCCCAAATCGAAGTCAGAGTCCTCCACTGCATTTTGCATTCCGCATGCTGCGAATACGATATTCCATCATCTGGGCGTGCAAATCATGGGGATGTGCCTTGCAAATATATAAAACGTTAGTGGACGGTGCCATCCGAGCCCGAACCGACACCAAAGATTCAACCCACTGAGCCTGAACCACTGGAATTTTTGGAGCCTCGTCCAAAATGTCTCTGGTTGCGAATCAATGGCGCAGGTATGACGGAGACACACCCGGTCTTTCAAGCCGGATCACTGGTGAGCCGACCGACGCCAACGTCGCTGCCAGTCCAATGCCAATGCCAATGCCAACATAAACGTTTCCAGAGACTGAAAGAATACCATGAGTCGGTATCGTCAGACATGATATGTAGCTTCGACTTGGTTCATGAAGGAACAGGAACTCCATCCCTCTGCGAGAGAAGCGGGCCCTGGCGAGAGGTAGGCTTGGTAGGTTCGTTTATCCATACAGTAGCACCTTTTAAGCGCCACATAACCATCCCCGCCTGGGATGCGGGTCAGGGAGCAAAAGCTCCGGTTCCTGGACTGCGCATCAGTCAAGCGTAAAGGTGGTGTTTTTCACCAGAAGTCGCTGCTCGGCGGACGCACAGGATTTTAGTATACCCTTCTTCAAAATACCTCGTGGTCGCATGTTCTTGTTCCCTTTTCATCTCGCGCGGCACCATCCGCTCGTCGCCATGTCCCTCTTTCGCCACGAGTCTTCCAGGTAACGTCGCCCGGGGCCGAGACAACCAACCTGACGTGGACTCGTCTTCTCACCTTTTAAAGCTCCGGCTGGGTCCCTGTGCCCCCCTAAAACCCCCCTGGTTATACCGGACACACTGGGCCTTGGTGGCAATAACGTCTGTACTTCCCTAGACACACGTCTGTTCCAACGTCACCTTATATCAGCCTTATCCGATTGCTGTCGAAATCAGGTTGTTTCGCAAAGATTGCTGGACGTTGGCCGCCAATACATATTCCATGTCGGAGTTGTCAGCCCGTCTCTTTGTTCATTTACCTATACGCTATCCTTCAGCGTCATTGCCCATGTCGTTAGTGCGCGCCTCAGACTTCTCAATTGTCGACATCCGATCTTATCACCACCCCCTTGAACAAAAACAAAGTTCGAGGTCACGATAAATGTGCACGCAGCATTCGGCTGCATGCCACGTTTGCGGGAAAGAATATCTCGTTTATGTTCAATTTTGTCAATTCTTTCATCCGCCATTGCTTGTGTGTCCACACGGCCTGTTATTCTTTCGGAATGGCATGCGTGAAGGACAGTGCCCAAGTCCAGTTTGTCCCAATAGTTTAAGAGGAGGTTGTCGGATCATGTAACACGCCTGTTATTGGAAACATCGACAAAGGATCGTGGCTGGTATCTGAATGTTCCCTGTTTTCAAGTCGCGAACGATCCGATCATGTCCCCTAGAGCGTCTGTCCGGCTGCTCCAACTTCCACCACTTGGTCGATACCTTTGTACTCCGGAACTTCGAAGCCAAATTTCTTCGCAATGGAAGGAGTCACGAAGCTATCCCAGGAGTTAGTTGCCTCGAGACGACTCTATCACATCGGTACGTACCGTCCGCCGATAAAGTGTCGACCTTTGAAATGCTTCACTAGTGGCTTTGGTGCCGTTAGGCTAATAAGTGCTGTAGGCATGAAGGAACTGCCAAGTCCAGATTTTGGCGGACCTTCTTCGATATCCCATGATGAAGGAGCATCAACCGATGTGACCGGCAGTTTGGTATCTTGAAGTGCTTGGATCACTGCAGGAAATGGCTCTCGAACTTCGCCCGAGAAGCTGAATCCTTTTCGAATGATCAGATGTTTACATCGTTAACAAATAATAACAACATACCGAAAATCGCGTCGACAATGTGATCCGTCGAGTTCAACGCCGAGGAGAAGTCATCTACGAAAGGGACCTCGAGGTCTTCAAGTTGTTTCGCGAGTCGCTGGGAAGTGGATCAGCAGCTGTTCTGCTATTGGATATGGAATCGAGGCGAGACTGGATACACCGAGTTCTCGATACGCCGATTGTTCACATTCGACGCTTCCCGCAGTACTGGTAGAAAACAAGCGACAAAGGAATCGTGAAGAATATAACTGCAAAGCCACAACAAGACGATACTCGACATTTATGGTGAAACAATGGTGAAGACAAGATGATTCGACAACTAACCTGATAAAGATCGTTCTTGCTTCGTTTAGGATAGAAGACTGTGGGACTGTAGCCATACTGACGAAGATGACGAGCAGCTACCAGTCCGTCGCCACCTGAAGCTGGTCAGTGGCTACTCATCATTGGCTAAGTAAAAGGAGACATACCATTGTTTCCAGGTCCGCAGGCAACAAGAACCCTGCGGCCATCCTCGATGGGCTGTAAGCGGTAAACTAGTGATGTCAGTAGCCCAACTTGTTGTAACCAGGGGCGGCCAAGGGCGTCTAAGGCAATATATAGGACTCAGAAGCTCATGTAAGCCTTACTGACGAGGCACTTACCAGCCTGAGAAACGGCAAGTCCAGCAAGCTCCATGAGCTGGTCAAGTGAGAATGCACCACTGCTCATGAGTTCCTGGTCAAGAGCAGCAGCAGCTTTGGCACCGAGTGTCTGAAGCAGTCAGTAATAGAACTGTAGTAAGAGTGGTCATGATCTACCTTGTACGCCATTTTGTATTTGAATCTTTTGGTCTCGTTATTGTTCGATGTGCGATCGTGGTAACTTCAACGAGAATTGATCCGTGGATAGGTTCAGATGACGTGAAAGTTGGGTGGTTTCCGGAATGTCGTCAGTTAAAGGGTTGGAAAGACCAGGGGACTGACACTGACATCACTCCAAGTCTTCAAGTGTTGAAACTCCATTCGGAAATCCACGCTATTCCCGACCTGCTCCACTTTGCTCCCAGTGCATCAGCCACATCGGCGAAACTTATCCCCGGCCCCGAGTCGAAATTGTCCTGACCTTCAGAATAGTAGCATCTAACAGTTGGTTGCTGTAGCCGTGGTCGATTTCCTCATACCGCCGCCATGGTTGTCAAGATTCGCCTCGCCCGGTTTGGGCGTCGAAACCAGCCTTTCTACAACATTGTCATTGCCCACGCTCGGTGCGTTCCTCCGCGACAACTGTTCAATTGAACGTACCACTGACAATTCTATAGGACGGCTCGTAACTCCCGCCCGCTCGAAGTCATCGGCACATACGACCCGATTCCCAAGCCCGACCCTTACGACAATTCTGGAAAGCTTCACAAGGACATCAAGCTCGACAGCCAGCGCGCGAAGTACTGGATTGGTGTTGGTGCACAGCCCACAGACACCGCCTGGAGGTTACTCTCCATGGTGGGCATTCTACCTAAGAAGCAGTTCGGTCCCCAGGAAGATGAGACAAAGGGCGTCGTGAACCAGGAGAAGGTCAGAATTCGTTAAAATGGTCCAGAGGTCTGTATGATATGTACGAAAAGGCATCTCAAGGCGTTGGATTGGGACGTTATCATGAAGTTTGGACCGGGCCAACAAAATCGGGGACTTGGGACCAAAAGAAAGAATAGCGAGGTTCTTCATCGGGCTATCAAGCGTCCGTACCATTCTCAGAGGAAGAGGTTGTATGATATGTGCTGGATTGGGCTTTAAATCACCAAAAGCCGAGTCATTTATCGCTATTATAATTGTATTGAAGCGCTACCCAATACCCTGTCTAAATACGCCCAAGCGATCTATTCATGCTGCTTCGCTGAAGAAAACACCGTATGCCACCGTCTCACAACGCCTTTATCCAACATATTTCATCCCCTGTTAGGCCGTAAAGAGAAAGAAAAAAGTACACTTTAATGAGTGACAGCAAAGAAAATGTTGAGAACAAGACACACAGTCATGACCACAGATCCGTAAATGGCGAGTGCAAGCGCAAGTCTGCGCAGATGGTGGTGCTCAATATGTTCAAGATCCCACCGCCACTTGCGTCGCCATCGCCAGGAGTTTCGATTGCTGAGGGTACTGGCGTTGCTAGCGATACTCGCACCGCTGCGGACGCTAGTTGTGCTCTGGGCTAGAGCAGCGGAGTCTTCTACATCTGAAGTAGCAGAGTCCTCATCAATATCGTCATCTTCCTTGGCTAGTCGTTGATGGTGAATACTATCCGGGTTACTGATCTTATAGTAAAAAAGACCTGGAAGGATGAAACTGATAGATGTCGATCCAGTGCTGCCAACAAAGGCCAGCACGCGATCAAGGCTAGTGACTGAGAGTGCAGTCATGTATGCGAAAGTAAGAATAAAAGTAGTAATGACTGCGAATCGGAGATCTGACATCGGTGCAACGCTTCCATGATCTCCAGCTGGAGGTGTAGGCAATAGTGGTGCTGCAGTCCTTCCGTTATTCGATGGGTTACGGTTGGGACGCCATTTCAGAACAGCATCCAACGAAGCTCGGCAAGGGTGAACTTGTAAAGGAACAGAGAAAGTGACAAGTACGACAATGGCCGCCTTTCCGACTGTTGATGCAGCTCCAGTTGGATCTATCTTTATTAGTTTGGGAGAGTTTATAAGATCGAGCAAACGTACACATGGAAACGATATTACCAACAACGGCATTGCCGAAGGTAAGGTAGCCGGTAATGGCCACAACGATATAGATAGACGCCGCAGAGCCAATGCTCGAGCCAACAACTCCAATAGTGCTGGAAGGGGAGTTGTCCTTCAGTTCGTTGAGGATAGAGAACATCTGACTGGTCAGCTGGGATCAAAATCTGATAATGGCTTACATACGTTCTGATGGCAGGTATAGGCAAAAACGACAACTGGCAAAGCGCTCAGCGTCTCGATAGCTCCGCCCCATTGGATTACCCGGATGCTCCCCGGGTCGGCATGTTTATCAGATGCAAAATGATAAATTACCAGGACAATAAGATATCCAATAGAAACCAGCGCAACAATGCTGGTATACTTTAAAGAATCCAACCTCCGCAGAAAGCTGAGAGGGATAATAAGGAGCATAAACGCGGTGATCCAAAAGTTTCGATCAACCAAATACGGTGCGCTATTGGCATTGCTAAGAAATCCCAACACCACACCAGGCATCAGGTCCCCGATAATAATCATGTAAGACACGCCAACTCCGAAGCACTTGATTGCGATTGCGGCATCGAATATGACGGCGGCGTTGGGATAGGTGATTTGCGACAGGGCAAAGAAGGAAGACGTTCCTCGATCGAGATATCGGGCACATCGAGATTGGAGGTAAAGACCGAAAGCAGCAGTCAATCCGGACCACAGAATCAGTACTACGCCGAGCATAATTCCCATATGGGACATAACAGAGGGCATGGCGAGGGTGCCAGCTCCAACAACTAGCCAACCTGCATCAGCATCGTGTTTGTCGAGCGAGAGACATCGGACGTACTTGTGTTTAGCAGGTTTACGACACTGCTGATCGTGGTGGCTTGGCCGCCATGGCCGCCATCCTTATGACCGCGACGTCTAGGTCTGGGGAGTCCGTCGTTAGCGATGGTGATACTACGGCCGGTGTCTGCGAGCGTGTAGGTCCCCTCACCTTGACATGTCGCCGGCACTTCTGATATTCGAAGCGTTTCCATCAGATATCGTGGAGTAGTTCGTCATTAGAGGGCGAAGGGAAGTGTATTGTGGTCGACTATTCGACGCGATCGTAGGAGTATAGATCTGGCAGTAGATATGGGTTCCTGGGTTGTTGCAGATAGGGAGATAGAAAGATAGTGGTGTCCCGAGGTCGTAGATATAGTGTGTGGTTTTGTTGTCGCTGCGTTCCTCGGGATCTCAATCCGATTGCTGACTAGGCATGGGGCGGAAAGGCGGAAAGGTTGGTAGGCTGGCAACCCCCAACTTAAACCAGTTGCGTCAATCCGATTGCTGCTTGTTGCTGGGGTGCTTGGTCTGCACCGTCCCACGGTGCAAAGGCCTCTGACAGACAAAGCTGTCGAACAAACCGATTGCAACAGACCAGAACGGCAAGTCACGAGGGCAGTACCAATGAGGCTGTTGTGGTTGATTGAGATGGATGTAGGAGGAGGAAGAGTAGTCAGGAGATGGTTTATTAGTACGAATTCCTGACCGGCTCCTTTCCTGCCACGATCCTTGGAAATCTAAACCACTGGAGCGTTAAGCCGAGCTCATGTGGCCAATGAACGTGCGCCAAGAGAAGACTGTGACCAATCAGGGGATTTTAAGAGCAAGCCATGATTCTAATCTGGGGAATAGCTTCAGGGCTTGGGATATGAAGATGAACGGCATATTCTTCAACAACGGTCTCATGATGAACATTACTTAGGTTTCCGTTGAGATTACATGTTCAACGCTATTCGAGGGGACTTTTTTTGCCGTTTATCACCTTTTCAACATCAATTCTCCATCCTTCATTAAGATGCGCAGCTTTATGCGACACAAAAGACCATGATTCTGCAAGTCTCACAATTTCATGACATCCTCCTGACCCCCCCACTTCTTCCCTTGACCGCATCCACTCCGTCATTCTTCTGCCGTACCTTACCTTACCTTTAGGTCCCGCGCTTGTGCCGCGCGCTCGCTGTCACGATGGCCACCGATATGGACGAAACGACACTTTCTACACTCGACCTGCTGGAGTCACGACTCCTCCGTATCGAGCATCTTCTCTATGGCCAGTCCCAATCGCCTTCGCTGGTTCAGGCCCGGTCAGCGGTCGATCAACTTGGCCAGCTTGAACGGCGCTTCTCTACTCTCCTGTCCAATATTGGCGTTTATCATAGGCTCATGAAGATTTGTACGTCGTAAAAAAGCTTGTTGTTTTGGATCCATGCTCACCCCTTGTCAGATAGAGCTCATCCTGATTTCTTTCATGCGCCCGACCCATCAGAGCCTCCATCTCAACTAGACACCTATGCCGTCCAATCCATTGTTCTAGCCTCGGCCTCAGCCTTTCCAGCTACGCTATCGTCCCTGACCGCCATCAAGGACAGTCCGATTCCAGAACCCTCAGAGAGCGCGGCTCTTGTAGCATTGCGGGATAGAATGAAAGCGATCGAAGCAACGCAAGTTGCACAAGCTGCTGAGATAGCCGACCTGCGACAGCGGAGCGAGACGGTTGTCCGATCCTGGTACGAGACAGGCGTTATCAACAACTCGAAGGTGATGGCCGATCTAGAGTCTCGAGTAGGGGTTGTGGAGCGCCAGGTGAGGAGGGCGGAGCGAGAGCTGGAGGCGGAAGATGAGTTATGAAGACATATTTGAAGATACCCGTTGAATTAGAGATTGTTTAATACGGACAACTCCTCATGAGGCAGGCCAGGGGCTCATATTCCCATACATGCTATTTGCCCAAGAGGCTTCGATAGATTTACTAGAAAAGCGATGTAATACGATGCAGATAGCTAGACGGTAGCTTATCACCCAACTGTATGGCTCAGTAACTCGTCCTTCTCAGACCAACTATAGACCCAACCACAACGCCAACCTGGGGCCAAGCCATTCACTCACATTGCCTACATGAGTAAAATCAATACCACAATACTTATCATCCTGCTGTTCATGATATCGAGGCGAAGCACATGCCAACCTGAACTCGCTGCAAGTACCCTTGGCCTCAAACTCGGGAATGCAGCAGCAGCCTTTTTGGAATTGACCTTGATGCAAATACTCAGCACTTAATCATATCACCCATCACTCTTTGATGGTGCCGAAAGCCGTGGATACCATGCCACTAATAAGCTGAAGTGTAAGAACGTTGTTTCGGAGCTGATATGCCGACTTGGTCATCACACTTTTCCCCAGTCACATCTTTATCGGGTCGAATTGACCCAATAGTAATGGAAGTGAACTCAGGTCAAGGTAGCTCAGAACATATCGCAACACAACAGAGCCTGGAAGACAAACAGGAAGCGAGCATCTTGATCGACCAGAATAACAGATGCTATAGCTTGAAAGTAATCCACATAAAAGTTTGTATTTATTTGCTGCGTGAAACAGTCGCTGACCAGTTTCCGAGTGACATAACCTGATGGCAGAGCTGATTGGATCAGTCTGGATGGTAACTGATGTGTGGCATCAAAGGTGTGAAACGGTTTGGGCAGTTGTAGCAGATGCGTTTAGAAAGCTTCAAATATTGGTGTTGCCACAGACCTAGGTACCTGGGTAGGATATACTATCACTTCACGGTTGATTCCGGGTTGTACTACATGACCTCTTTCATGTCATTGGTATAATATCTACTCATTGGACTCCCCAAGCACAAACGCGCCATCATGCAGTGCTTCTCATCACACACAGCATGATATCACCTGCTTCAGAAGCAGCTTCAAGCAAGAGTCGTCACAAGCATGAGCGGGCCCTCGCAGACACTAACCCCAAGAAGCCCAGGTGATCAGCGGCGCACCAGTGACCGTTGGAACAAGGCCTCAGCCCAAGCTTTTTGTCAATGGAGCCAGCTCCACAAGCGATGCTGCGTTGTTAATGGGATCCCCTCTGTAGCGTAGCCGACCGATCTTTAGGACAAAGACAAGCCAGCCACGCGTGGACAGCCACAGTGTCCTATGGCGAAGCAAAGATTTTGCACCATGACCGTCAAAAAAAGAGATCGAGGCGTGAAATCTGTGGCTGTACTACTGTGTTACTTGTCGTTAGGTTTTTGGTGGTTCCAGGGGTAAATAAGTCCCACTCTGTGACAGGCCGGGGAAACGAAGTTTCAGAGAAAGCCTTCGGTGGTTTTCTTCGCCACTGGCACAGACAATGTGTGCAACATGGGATGAATGGTGATTCTAGGGCTGTTAGGACCGTGGCGGATAGAGAGGCAGCCGGTCACAAGTCGGGTTCAAGTGTAGAGTATGCAAGACATGAAGTGCTGCAAAGTCAAGAAGTTTTGGTTTGAGGTGGAAGCCAGTGGTTAGAGTTACGCTTGAGCGATCAGAACTCGAATCTTTCTGATTCAAGCTAACCACAAGCATAACGCTGCGTTGCAGAACAAAGCCCATTGAGAGCACGGCGGTCGCGTTAAGCAGTGTCGATCCGCTTGCCGCTGGGATCTCATGCAAGCAATTGCAAGGCAAGGCAGATCTCTCGAGAGCTGAAAGCTCGGATACATAACTGCATGTTCAGGCTCAACGCTGAAACGACGCGAAAAGTGCCGTCAAGAGACAGAGCGCAATGGATGGTTCAAGTTGAAGCTTTGTTCGAGTCAGACACCAGCCACTTGTGGTATAAAATGTCTCTCATCCTTCAGAAAGGCGCACGCGAGCAACCGCTGGTTTGCTATGTCATCTTGTTAACAGGTCGTAGTAGACCAAAAATTGGGGAACTGTGGCCGGGGATGGTATCGATGAAACTCCCGCGATGGAGTCAAGGCCACTCCGCCGGCCCTTGCAACCAGCCAATGGTCCGCCGTGGAAGTGACCCTAGTCGATCCTCAAACAAGACGGGGTAAAGGGCATCAGGTTCGCCAAAGCAAAAACATCAAACGGCATTACCGCAGACCAAAGTATATTGCAGCCACGGACTGCTGAGCTGAATTGAGAGAGGCGTTGCGATTTGCGAGCCAGAATTCCTGTCCAAGGCGCCGCTGCCTCTGGCTTTGACGATGTCGGCTGGGGACTAGGCTGGGGCCTTCAAGACAGTCGGTCCCAGCGATGCTTAGCATTGCTCATTCCTTTGGACGTCTGGTAGTTGTGACGGCAGATAAGTTCAAGGTCATCCGCACTCACGAGACAGCTCTCGCTGCTCCCATCTATCATATTGAGATCCCTCAAACATTCTTACCGCAAGCATCGACACCGAATAAATCGCCGGCTATAGCGATACACCGACCGAAACGAAACAATCATCGACCGCTTCCATCCAATCACGAAACCGGTCTGTTGGAGTTGTCTGGCGCCCGATAGCACGATACCTACCAACTTTTCCAGGGCGGTGGACCCCGCCAGCGAACAGACGAAGCGCTACGACGACAAGGGGCGCAGGGTGTCATCTGATTGGCTCAGAGCGTTCGGAGCCTCTCATTTCCCAGTAGCCTCCAATGACTGGTACTGCAAATATTCATTCACTTCATTGTTTCTTCTCTTCTAGGGTCCTTGCTACACAATCACCAATCAATACGAACTGGAACAAGGCTGCCCTTGGTGTAGGATCAGGCCTTGGCTGTGCTTCATATCCCCTGATTCCGCGCCTCTCCCGTCGGGTCTGACTGTGACCGCGTCACGTCTACCGCTACAACGCTACTGCACAGTAGCAGCTTCCATCCCATTATTACTGGTCTGGTTACCAAAAGCGCAGTCCCTTTATTCGCTGCAACATTGAAAGGTGGCTTTCGCCCAGTCCAGAACTGAACTGGACAACCACTTGTTTTTTATGCCAGCCGCGCGCATTAACCACAGTTGCACAGACTGCTCTGTCCCGGGCTTTTTTTTTTATTGCTATTACCATCAGTACTCGACCATTACCGTTCTCGTCCTGAGCTCGCACTATTAGTCAGTTGCACGCTGTAATATCCACTGTTATTCCAGCTTCCAGCGTCTGGGGCCTTTAATGCCCGTTGAGAACGGTCCCGTCCCCAATCGCTCACTTCAACTGGACTAGACTGATCTGGACCTGGATTGGGCTGCCCCTTGTCTCCGCGTTTTTCCCCCTTCTCACCCCCCAGCCAGCGCATCCCATCCCATCCCATCCATCCAATCTGTCCATTCTCTTCTCATTTCAAACCGTTCAGTTTACTTTCAATTCAATTCAGTCGCTTCACCCTCCCCTTCTTTTCTTCCCTCCCACTGAACCGCTCACCTGAGGCTACCAATTTTCTCAACCGCGGGCCTGGGTCATTCCACTCATTTTCTCCATTAACTTCTATTATTATCTACTTATTTCCTGTCCTACGACTTTCATCGACTGTAGCGACCTATCGCTCGTCTTACGCTTGCCGAAATCCCAGAAACTATCGGCACTGCTTCGCCTGGCTCTGCACTGCACTACAACGCCGATATCGACTGCACAGCCTCTTCACATCCCCATCGCCCTCCTTTCGTCGAATGCTCCGGTAGCAATCGAGTCTTACTTACGCCTGCTTGCCAGCCGACGATCTCCGACGAGAGAAAGCGTTTTCACCTCTCCTATTAGCTTCACTCGCCAACCGGCCTGGTATCCTTCTTCCGAATGCCATCGTACTCTCTCAACTCTCCCTCGCTTCAGAAAATGGACAACTCAAGAATGTACGGCCAGCGCAAGGGGATTCAAATGAGCAATATCCTTGGCGACCCCTTCGCTTTGGCTACACTCTCCATCAGCACGGTGCGTTTCTTTCGCGCCTTATGCCACTCATTCACTGACTGACCTCCGTAGCTCGCCTGGTTCATCACTTTTGTTTCCTGTATTATTGGACGGATACAACAAAACGGCGATGCCGATCTTGCCAAGAACGACCCATTTCCCACCTTCGTTTGGTGGAGCTGCATTTACTGCCTGTGTCTGATTGGTGGTGTCTTTGTTGTTATTGGAAGCGACGCAGTCCATACCTATCATGTCGCTGTAACTGGTTACCTCGCTGCAGGAATCGTTCTGGTTTCATCGAGTATTAACCAGCTTCTCTACTCCAACAGCGGCGCACGCGAGGCTGCCTCAGCTGGCTTTATTCTACTGGCCATGGTTGTCGTGAGTACAGTTTCAACTCGAGCTCGCGCACCTGTCTAACAAGTCTCTAGGTTATTTGGACATTCTACTTCGGATCCAATCCTTCTTCAACTCCACGAGCTTTCCTTGACTCATTCGCCCTCGCCAAAGAATCCACCACAATTCACCGATCTACAATGAACGCCTACGGCGGTCGCCCCGAAACATCCAACTCTGTCCAACCTCCTCAAATGTACACTTCTGCTCAGCTCAACGGTTTCGAGAACCCCTCACCCGTCGGTGGTATCTCGCAAGGCGGAGCACGTGGCTCTGCGGTTCCTCAAAGCTTTACCAATTCCGTTATGCAACAACAACTGCCACCGCAACCTAAGAACACTGGAGGCAACGACGCCGAGGTCGTGCCCCCCACCGAATACCCTTACCGGGCAAAGGCCATCTATAGCTACGAGGCTAACCCCGATGATGCCAACGAAATTTCCTTCTCTAAACACGAGATACTCGAGGTGTCAGACGTCAGTGGAAGGTGGTGGCAAGCACGCAAGGAGAGCGGCGAGACGGGTATTGCACCCAGCAACTACCTCATCCTGTTATGAGCAACGATCCACGCATGGATTCCCTGGGATACCCGTTCGGCGATTTGCGATATTTCGCCCGTCGAACACCGTCAGACCCACGTACGGGCTGCTCGTTCATTGTTTGTCGCATTTTAACGTTTTTAGAGTCACGACTCGGCGATTTGGTTTCAGCACTGGGATGGGAAATATGTTGGATGGAGTATATTTGGGACGAATAAAACCCCTTGTGTTATAAATCGGACTACGGCGCCTGCAACTAGGCAATTCTTTTTCACTCTAAATGTCTCCTCTTCTGTCCTCACTTATTGTTCTTCCATTTATCTATTATCCTTTGCGAATCCACGAGATTCGACTCGTTTCAAAGTTCACCATTCTCGCTGGCGAAGTGACGGCCTGGTGGCTGGCAATGTCGAGTCAACAAACCTGTGTGGCCGCAAGCCTAAAGTTACGCAAAAAACTCCCCGTGGACCAGCGAGCAGGCTCGGCTTTGTATGAAGGGGTTGCGTTTTGCCCACGGATAGATATGAACAGTACCAAGCAAGCTCTACCTACAACGAGAAGGGATAAAGACATCCCTTCAATATAGTGAACACGATGATTATTGGAATGCGAATTGAATGTTGCTGTGTGTCCATTGAATGTGAATTGGGGCTAAATTTAGGATCTGCAGCTGGCGGGACCTATGGATGGACTGTTGAAACCAAGGGAGGTGGTGCTAAGGTTTTACTCAGGAACGCGTGGCAGCTCCATGAGAAAATGGGTATCAATGAAATGCTCGGAACTAGCCTATCTTAGACTAGACAAGTACCATTCTTGTGCTCAAGTTAATCCAGCGTGTTTGTCTGACTTCGCATTGAACTCGGCCCATGATACTCCGGCCTCCGAATTCCCGTGAGGCTTGTCGCTGGCGAGATCGGCATTTCTTGACATGCTGATGAAGCCGGTAAATGCCCGGTGCTGATCATGCTGATCAGTGCTTCTTTTACGTCTTGAACATGACGTGGGTTCCTGTCACCGAAGTTCTTGAGCTGCACAGGTCTAGCTTCTAGAGTCGAGCCTCGGTTGTCGTTATTTTTTTCCGAATCGATTAGTCGCTTTCGTCTTATCATCCTTCCAATCGCTTCCTGAGCTCCCTCTCCTTTTGTAGCGCCTCCAGCTCCAGTCTCTCCACGCCGTAACGTAGACCTTCCTTGCGCTGGCGAACTGCTCGCGCGCGGAGCTTCTCTTCTGCCGTGAGCCTACGACCACCGGTCCTCTGCTTCTTAGACTTGCCACCGTATTCGTCGTAGTCGTCGTCCGGGCGTGATAAACGGCCCTGCTGGAGCTCTGCGCGGGCTTTGAGCGTCTCGATGCGGCGTTCCTGCCGCTCAATCTGGGAGTCTGCGCGGGCGAGCAACAGGGCGATGTAAGGACCTATTTCGTCTCGGAGAGATGACTCAGCTGCTGCAAGGGTCGGTTGGGGGATAAGTTCGTAATGCTGAGAGGTGTGAGCAGGAGGAATAAGGTGAGGTGAAGCAGACGAGAGACTTACGCGGACGGTCTTTAGGACGTTCACCAGACGGGGAAAGTCGGAGACTCCATTATCAAGTGTCTCTACAGATGATTCGAGAAATTTGAGAGATGTGCGCAGTGAGGAGACGCAATCGGAATATGTAGAGAGATTGGCAGCGGCCATGATGATTGATCGTGGGGTCTTTTGGTGTTGTTGTCGCGGGGTGGACGGTTAAGACAAAAGTTCAATGTGAGGCTGTGCCACCGATTATCCGTTATTCAACAATAACGACTCCGAACTATGAATATCTGGTATATTTGGGTCTTGATCGAGCTTTACAGGGTATATCGTTCGTTGTTCTTCGATTGTTTTGATTCGACTGATGCTGCGAAGCGCGAAAGTTGATAAACAACGGGAGTGATGATAAGTGCACGGACCAATCACTTAATCCAACTCAAGCTGCTCTCCCGAACTTCCTCCGGCCATATGTTCAGTCTCATCTGATAGTCACTTTTTATAAATCAAGACCAACTTTCCATTTTTACTTCAAAATCCCTTTAAGATATCTTATTTCTATATAGCAAAGAAAAAGAACATATATTGCCCACATACGCAAACTGCGATGATTGCCTCATTGTATTGGACATGAGTAGCCAAACACAGCTTTTCAGAAATTTCGGATGGGGGTCTCTCCTTCGGAATTGTGCAATCTAGCGATCGGGTCTTTCGTTGAACTAGGGAGCTAGAACTATAGAGGTTTTTTTTGCTTTTGTTTCTTTAATATGGTGCATGGAGTGACCCTACCAAATGCCACTCACAATCAGCCCGTTGTATATCTCAACTGTACGTTCTTAGGAGAACCCAGAAGCACCAAGTGATACTCAGGAAAAAGATACCGAGTTATCATAGCAATCCATGTTCTACATTGGAGTAGTCCCTTCTCCATTGTCCAATTCGGTTACTTGCTTACCTTTCCCTCTCTAGGTTAGGTTCTTCGTGAGCATGAAGATTATCATCTGGTGAAATCATTGAGATCCAAGCATATAATTAAACTCAAACATTGATTTGTATCATACGGCGTCCCCGGATACATTAAGGTCAGGACACATACATCAGCGCCACCTCGAGAGTACTTTACCCTCTTACAGACATGGCCTCAGGTACCCTCTAACAAAGAAACAAATTGATAAACCGCAAACCCCAATAGCAGCACCAGAGACATTTACCTTCATACTTTAATGAATCCTTGAACCCTTTCAAGCCCCCTCTTCATAGAATCAAACCGAAAAGCAAAGAAGAAAGAGCCTGAGTCAGAAGTGTTCAAGAGTTATGACACTATATGCTGGAAATATATCATCAAGCCGTTGCTCACCAGCTATTTTATTGAAGTAGCAGGTATTAAGCCACTGATGAGCGAAAGGCTACGAAGATTTCGTAGTCATCTGATCGCCTTAGGTGCCAATGGATTGGAGCGCGGTGACTACCAAACCTGTCATTTTGTCGAGTCCCTCCCACAGTAGCCAGTGTGGTCGACAAGCTCTGTATATTTCATCAAAGATTACCCGAGAGCCCGTTCCCATCGCGGCATGTAGAATGACGTCGTCAAACGTCCACGACTCGGCAATCACATATTCAAAGCCGGTAATAGAGTACCCAAATCAGCCATACATAACAAAGAGGCCTTGGTCAGGTGAAAGAACTCTGTTTTTGTGAGGATAGGCCTAATCGAAGTGAGTTGTAGAGAAGACCGCGCTCCTGCCTCGAAAGCGCGACGAGCAAGGTCAGCATCTCCCTTGTAGCGAGCCCAGAGGAGAGAGTTATAGTAGGTTTGGCTTCTGGAGATGGGCAGAGAGAATGAAACTTCTGTTTGTTTGTTTTTGCAAAAGGGGCGAGTAGTGTGGGGGAAGTGGGAGGGAAAGGATGACCAAATCTTGAACTTTGCAATGGATGGGTACTCAAGGGACTAACACACGACAGGAAATTGCTGTCTAGCCCATAGCGAGTCTCTCCACTAGGTATCAATGGTTGATATCAGGGGGTAAGACGGGACCTGGGAAGAATTATGGTGGAACTCTCAGCATCTAAAGCCCCTCAGTGCCCTATCTTTTCTACTACATTTATGTACAAGTGGGAAAGGCTCTCAGGTCTCTTATGTCATGCCTGAAGTCAATTTATCTGTCCGTACGCTACAGTGACTCGCGTATTATTCTTTGTCTATGACGACGGTTCTGCTCTATATTGTATTACAGTGGCAGACTGCTTTGGCATGATATTCCATACGTTACCTGCAGTACCCCAGACCTATAGGGAGTTCCATTTTGTAACTAGTGTATACTTTATAAGCCAGTTCCGTAGTTCTGTCTGTCTTGGCAGCACTGAGCCCCTGGCTTGAGATCTGGTGGTCGGAAGCCCTCGCACCATCTTAACAAGAGTTTATTCATAAACGAAGAGAATCGGTAGCTGCAACTGGACTAAATTCGGCTTTTATATCTAGAAGAGATGTGTAAATATACGAGTGTTCCTGGGCCGGGGTTTACGTGCGAAAACCAAACATGTTCTTGGATAGTCCCCATGCGGTTTAAGCACTAAGTTTCATCACCAAAGTGATGTGGATGCTGAACCCCAAGTCAAGCTGGAACGCTGGGGGTTATGGGGCCTCGAGCATTCGGGAATACGAAGTAACTTCTGTTGAGGTAGTGTGGTTGTCCTTGTGGTGTTTGACGACAATGTGAACGCAGGATCAGTGAGTGTTGCTAGTGATAGGATTTGTAGACGGGACGTCACAGAATTCTTGTTCACCAGTGCAGCTTGTAACACTAATTTCACTACTTAAACAGTAAAGCCCATTAGATTAACGGTTTCGAACTTACTGGAGGGGCTAAGATATCGAATTGCATAAGAATCATTTCTTAAGGTTCGTCTCATGGTACGACGACAAGTCTACATCGATTGGCTTCTCCCTTCTTGCATTATGTAGGACACGAGAACGTACTTTGTGTGCTCTATAGGTATGTACAGACTCGAAAAGGATAGATCGTCTCCACTCCCATGATGAGAGAACTCACTCCTACGGGCTCAGTGCGCAATACAGAAGCATTCGGCAATGCGAGTGTAAATTCTTAGTCCTTAAGCTCCGAATTAAAGCAGGAGGTGCAGCAGATAGCTCTCCTTCATCAATTGCTTTTTTTCACTACTAAGCACCAGTCAGGCTCAAAGTCGGTCTAACAAGGACAGAGTATCGACAAAAGTGCTTGTCGCCAACCCCTGGTTTCCGCTAGCCAGATACTGATACCAATTATTCAAATCAAGTTGAACATGAAAACAAGCACGTTTGAAAGTTCTGCGTCAATATCAGACTTCCAACGGTTTCCAACGCATAGTGTCGAGGGCAGCCAGATAGCCGAAGACTACGGTTTACGAAGCATGAGAGTGCACTTGACAATTCGGTTGCCTGGCTGAAGGCTGAAGCATATGGACTTGGCCAGCTTAATTCTCGACATCAAGACTCGTTGAAAACAAGACTTCCCAGAAGCTGGGCTGTTAATCAAGAGATTGAGTGGCCGAGAAGGAGTCCCAAAGTAGCATTAGGTTCTCTCTCCATTGCATCTAGTCCTCAATTCGACACGAATGTACTATCCAACTCGCTATAAGGTTGCAGATAGTCTTGCCCAAAAGCACGCAGATACGTCAATAGTAGTATAGAAGCAAAGGGCTTGAATGGAAAACGGCCATACACAAAATCAGACTTCACAAGCGTGTTAATCAACCACGAATAGAGGACATGTCTAGAGAGCTCAGTATGTAAATGGCCATCGAAATAGGCATTTTGTCCCTAATTCTAGCGAAGCAAGGGGCGGGCATCAACCTTCAAGAAAAGGAGCACGGGAGCATTAACCAGAGTGAGTTTTGGATTGTTTTCTCTAGGGCTCCTTCAATATAGCGACAGTACTAAAGCATTTCCAATTTTTTTTACTAATTCATCAGAAGAAAAACACTTTAATTCGAAAGTGATCACTTCGAAGACCTTGAATTAGTTGTACCAGAGCCTCTCATAAAATGAACCACTCATAGTGCAGAGCATCTATTTAATCCTTGAGAGCAAGGCTACGCAAGGTTCGCTGATCTGAACAAGTCCCATTCATAATATCTGGGGTTATTGGTAGTAGTCATGACGATTTGACCTTCAAGAGCAATTACCCTATAGCTTACGAGACGCGGCAGGCGATTCTCTTCCCAAGTCTTGAGCATGACTTAACAATCCTCCAATATCTGAGATTCTAGTGCAAACGGTCACTTCCAAGCATGGACTGGGCCCACCCTATTTGCAATGAGAGACTACCTGTACCTAACATCAAGAGTATGCTTGTTTGTGAGTGTTTGTGAAGGTCACGTGAACTGGAAATTAGATGACGAACGTCCCGGAACCGGTCCCACTAAATTCCAGCCCCGGCCCTGCTTCCCTTGGTGGGGACCTAGGGACAGGCAGGAGCCTCTTGCGTGAGCCTCGTCACTGAACCGACCAGCTTGGACTAAACCAAACACGCCCCACGACCTTTGGCCCATCGCATCAACACTTCATATCACCAATCTTTGAACCCGACTCCCTCAACCCCCAGCCTTTACCGATAAACACATATCTTGAGGGAAGCACAGCGCCATCACCGCCATCATGTCTGACGGAGTTTTGAAGCCCGAGAAGGACTTCTCGAAGGAGGTCGACCAGCAGCTCCCCGAAGCTGAGAAGTTGGCTGCTGTATGTTTTTTGAGCTTTGTGTTGCGAGGTTGAGCTTTGGCTGACATTGTACATAGTCCGGCAACCTCCAAGGCGCCATTGAGAAGCTTGCTGCCCTCGAGAAGCAAACCCGACAAGTACGCCCTTGCGCTCTCGCTCCTCTTCTCCGCTAATTCGGTACCAGGCCTCCGATCTTGCGTCTACATCACGAGTACTGGTCGCAATCGTGACACTATGCAAAAATGCGGGTGATTGGAATTTGATGAACGAACAAACCTTGGTCATGTCCAAAAAGCACAGCCAGCTGAAGCAGGCCATCACCAAGATGGTCCAGACCGTCATGACCTTCCTCGACGACGCTCCCTCCCTCGAGACCAAGCTCGCCGTTATCGAAACACTACGAACAGTCACAGAGGGCAAAATATTCGTCGAAGTCGAGCGAGCTCGTGTCACCAAGAATCTCTCCGACATCAAGAAGGAACAGGGTGACCTCAAGGCTGCTACCGAGATTCTTTGCGAGTTGCAAGTAGAGACCTTTGGTTCCATGGACCGACGGGAAAAGACCGAATTCATTCTGGCTCAGGTCGACCTATGCATCGAGAGTGAAGACTGGACACAGGCTGCTATCCTTGGCCGTAAGATCAGCACTCGCTACCTTTCTCGCAAGCCCAAGAAGACGGCCGAGCAGCTTGAGAAGGAGCAAAAAGAGCGAGAGAAGAAGAAGGCCCGTGGCGAGGAAGTCCCCGAGGAGAAGGAGGATGATACAACTGATCTCAAGTTGCGATTCTATGAGCAGCAGATTATCCTCGCCAAGCACGAGGAGAAGTACCTCGATGTGTGCAAGCACTACCGACAGGTTTTGGACACAGAAGCAGTGGAGAAGGACCCAGCCAAGCTTCGACCCGTATGTTTATTATTTTCGAAGTGCCAATTCGCTTTACTAACCCATTATCACAGGTTCTTCAACGCATCATCTACTTTGTCATCCTAGCTCCCCACGATAACGAACAGCACGATCTCCTTCACCGAATCCACAAAGACACCCGCAACGCCGAGGTCCCAGCCGAGGCCGAACTTTTGCGATTATTTACTGTACCCGAGTTGATGCGTTGGCCCGAGACTGCTAAGAGATTTGGTCCTCATCTCTGCAGTACCGATGTCTTTGATGTGCAGCCTAATCAGTCTTCGGACGACAAGGCACACCAGCGATGGCAAGATCTGCGAAAGCGAGTGATTGAGCATAACGTGCGAGTTATTGCCAAGTACTACACTCGCATCCAGATGAGCCGTCTCACTCAACTACTTGATTTGACTGAGGACGAGACCGAAAAGTACATTAGCGAGCTTGTTACTTCCAAGACTGTATATGCCAAGATTGATCGACCTGCAAGAATTGTCAGCTTCGCAAAGCCCCGAGATGCTGACGATGTCCTCAACGACTGGAGCCACGACATGAAGAGCCTTCTGGGCCTACTGGAGAGAATCGATCATCTTATCACCAAGGAGGAGATGATGGCACGGATCCAGCCTGCTAAATAAGAGTATGGAGTAAAGGATAGAGCGGTTCATAATTCATGACGGTTTGGGTGGTCTGTAATTATACAGGTTAGATAATCCTCCGGATGAGGATATATGACATGGCATTTGGTGTATTTGTCTATATGTCCGCTCGTGTGTCGTAGTCTATGTATCTATGTCTCCTAAAGAAAAACTTGGCGTTACAGCACGGCTCCAGGCTCCTTGTCTTGGCCA
This sequence comes from Fusarium nurragi, assembly GCA_012977755.1. Classification (NCBI taxonomy): domain Eukaryota; kingdom Fungi; phylum Ascomycota; class Sordariomycetes; order Hypocreales; family Nectriaceae; genus Fusarium; species Fusarium nurragi. The sequence continues at coordinate 20,299 of JAALXI010000407.1, read as the reverse complement.
TGCTCCTTGATGAAGCCAGCCAGCGGCGCCGCCCATTGCTTAGAGACAGGCACATGGTGACCTCCAGGGTGAACAAGCACAAGAGGATCTCGGCAACGATCTGTGAGGGCCCGGCTGCGGTCCTCGTCGACTACAGTGTCGAGACTGCCCAGGAAGTGCAATGAGGGAGTTTTGATCTTGGGCTCAAAGCAGAACTGGAGCGAGTCAGGAGTTGCCCAGAAGCCAGAATACATGACGGCAAACTTGAGGGGGTTTCCTGAATTGGCTTCCCTCAGTCCTCTTGCCCAATCGCCCTCCTTGCCCTCTGGTAAAGCACGCTCCGGCTCCAAAGCAGCTGCAACTAGAGCAGCCATGGCACCACCTTGACTAAAGCCGCACACTGCATCGATACCCTCCGCATCCCGAATAGCCTGGGAAACAGTGGCCATTCCCTCATCTAGAAGACGGTAGTTTCCTGTGGCTTCATCTTTGCGCCACCATGCCCAAGTATCGGGCTGGTAGTCCTCAGCCTGAGGCTCCTCAGGGGGTTGATAGCCGGGGATGTCTTCTGGGCTGAGACGGCTGGGGCCCGTGGCATAGAGGAAGACAGGGAGGATTGAAACGGGGTTGAGAAGCTTGACGATTGTCTTCTCCAGGGCGCGGGTCTTGGCGCGGAATAGGGTGCCTGATTGCGTGTAGCCTGGTGCATGTCAGTGAGTGAGTTCGAGATGTGGATGAGCAGGTCTAGGGTATGACGAGTGCAATTTGTGAGGAATACGTGAAGATGCATCTTTCTCGTATTTCATATAAATAGACTTACCGTGAAGCATCAAAATCTTGACCTCCTTCTTGTCTCCGGTGCCGTTAGGCTTGGGTGCTGCTGAGGTAGTCATTGTAGATAGGCGAAATTTGTATGAAGGAAACGTAAAAGATGAGGCTCCTCTAATTACAGTTGCGGTTGGTCTCGCGGCAGAAAAGATGCCAACGAGTAGACGCATCTATTAAGAAAATATGGAACGTAGGTAAGCGGACTTGAGTCGGTGTTGATAAAAAGGGTTGTAGGCCGTATGAGTCGACGGCGTGGAGTGAAGCGATAGCAATGATTTGTCAGGGAGAGAATTCGCAAATAGCGTCGGGCCGTTGCTCAACATCACTCTTCATCCCCACCACAACATCTTCGACTCGGCAAACATGGTTAGAGGTCTTTCAGATGTTCCTTTGTTATGCGTAGTTTGTATTATTCATGCATGGTTTATGACCGTATATTGTAAAAAAGTCACTGCTACTGATGTCACAATATTCGTCATCTTCAGCCCATAGACTCTGTTGGAATATTCATGTACCACCGGAACTGAGATAGGTCTATCTAGTTAACAGCGCCCAACAAGTCTAATACGAATACAAAAGCACAAAGGCATGTGGCCATGACGATGGACCACTACATCCACAAGAGCTTGACAGCTAATATGTCGCGGTGAGTATTGGGCCATGGTTTATCTTCCTTGAAAAAAAATAGAAATAAACCACGGAGTATGATGGCAGATTTCAGAGTGAGTCAAGGCTGTTTCCTCACATATCACATCAATCAGACGTTAGTCCTGACTCAGCATATTCGGCATTCGGACCTCAAGTGCTTCCTGGGCTTCCGATTGCATCCATGAGGAACTTGCGTACATATCGTTGGTTAGGTCAATTAAGCCCCTTTTGCGATTCTATGATACAATCCCATCTCATAAACCCCGGCCTCCTCGCGTTCGAGCGGATCGATTATGCGTGCTGGCTTGGACGAAATCACATTTCCATTCCCTCGAACTTAGTGGCCGCCAGTCTTGGCGTTAGGGTTGCGAGGGTCGTTCTTGAACTCGGCGCCTGTTGTCTCTGGTTAGTCGTCGCTCTGGTTATCGTTTTGTAGGGGTCGCACTGTTCATCATAGCTGTCTGGGCGGAGTTGACACCGTAGGCAACGGCGAGACCTATATCCCCAATCAGTTGCTGTCCATAACTCATCGACGCATCAATCGCAGTCGGGCGCGCGGGGGAAGTTTCGAGGAGAGGACGGCTTCGTCGAACGATCTGCGCAGTTAGACGTACCAGCAACGAAGAAGGGCCAGTAAGGCTTCACTATTGGAAGGAGTCAGCGGGACACGTTCGCGATGGCGCAGTAGGACAAGGCGCAATTGAACGTACAGAAGGGAGCGTTGAACTTCTTGAGGGGTTGAACACCGAGCCAAGACATGATGACGGATTTCGTGGGTATCGCGGAGGTAGGTTCGGTTTGATGGACTTCAACGTCGGCAACGGTGCTTCGAGATTGAGATTGCTACAGAACGAGCCTTTTTCAGAACGACAGACCCAGCAAAGCTCCGAGCGGGTTCTGCCGAAGCCGAGCCCGGAACGTTCTCTGCGTGCCTAACACTTGAGGCAGAGAAATTTAGGGGTCGCTGAGTCAGAGGAGATACGTACCTGCACCTGAGCTGAGGAACAGCAGGCCCAGCCGAACCCCGCATTCTTTGACGCGCTAAGCTTTAACACGTGATGCTAACATGGGGTGACATCATTGGGGAGCTCCTCAAGCTCAAGCTTTAAGAAGGAGTATACGTACTGTTAAACCTACTGGCCTCATCACTCCCGTTTCCCTCAATCAAATCAGCCTATTTCCCCCTTGTTTTCTGACAGTACGACCCAAGACTCTTAGAGTTAGTACTCGTCATATATAATTCAGCAAAAAGCTCACCCAAAAGTGCGGGGTGAATTATACTTCTATACTTCCTGGGAGGTGTAACCGTTCCGTCCCTCCAACCCAGTTTCAGTCGCCCAATCCAATCCATCTCCTGCTTCACCCTCCTCCTTTTACCAGGCGCCAGGGCAATCTTGACCAAGACTGCTTTGAGCTTTGATACCACCTTGACACTAATCGCCTGCCTTCCCGCTTCTGCTGTGCCCTCCCCAGCTTTTGGTTGCCACCAATTGTCAATTGTGCCGCATCTGACCTTCTGCTTCCGCTCCCGTTTCCTCTTCTGAACCTCGGTGTATTTTCTTCTTCCAGCATCTCCCCTGTCTCCAGATCTACAACCCGACCGCACGTCGCCAACGTTGAACGTTTGACGTTGTCCGTTCCCTGGAACATCGCCCGCATTCTCCACGCGCCCGTGTCAGCTTTATTAAACACGAATTGCGCTTCGCCAGCCTGGAGACTTTACACCTTCATTCCGCACACTCAACCTAAGCTTCAACCGTCCAAAATGCTCAGTCGTCAGTTTGCACGCGCCGCCGCCGTCACCCCGCGCGCCAGTGTGCGAGCTCTGAGCTCGACGGCAGTCCGCAACGGTCGCACACCTTCTCTGGGAGATGTCAATCCTTCGCATGCAGAGGTCGATAAGTTCAGTCAGAAGCAGAGGGAATTCCGCGAGCACCTGGTCGAGGCACAGAAGAAGCGAGAAGCCAGTTCGTTGTCCTCCCATCCGCAGCCTGCTAACGTTCCGTTCGCCAAGTCGGACGAGGGCTCACCGAGTGATCATGTAGGACGCACCGAAGAGGCTAAGGAGCCTGAGCCTGCCCGTAAGGCGGGCCCGTTGACGAACCTTATCTACGGTACCAAGGAAGGTCGTGAGCTTGACGCTCAGCTCGAAGCAAGCTTTAGTCAGGTTCTCGCTCGTGGCAAGTATGTCCACTCGATCGTTCTCCACGAGGTCAAGCCTGAGAAGGTTGATGAGTATGTCGAACTTGTTGGTAAATGGTACCCCAAGATGGCCAACGCCCCCGAAAACAAGGTGAACCTCGTTGGAAGCTGGAGGACAGAAGTTGGCGATTGCGACACTTTCGGTATGTATATGCTTCATTCATCAGGATTTTGTGCTTGCTGACCTCTACGATATAGTTCACATTTGGGAATACCAGAAGTACGAGGGTTACCACCAGTCTCGACACTCCATCACCCACCACCCCGAATTTGCCGACTTTGACAGCAAGCTGAAGAGCTTGATCAACTCCAAGAATATTTCTCTCATGCAAGAGTTCTCTTTCTGGCCGACAACTCCTCCACGATCCCTAGGCGGCATCTTTGAGCTGCGCTCCTACACATTGCACCCTGGTAACCTGCTTGAGTGGGAGACACACTGGAGACGAGGCCTCAAGGCCCGTCGTGAGGTTATGGAGGGTGTTGGTGCCTGGTTCGTTCAGATCGGCGACCTTAACACAGTCCACCACCTATGGCAGTTTGCCAACCTGGAGGAGCGACGTAGCCGCCGTGAGCACAGCTGGCAGGTTGAGGGCTGGAGCGACACTGTCCACAAGACAGTGCCTCTGATTCAGAGCATGAAGTCAAGGATCCTTGTTCCCATGCCTTGGTCTCCTGTCCGATAAACGCTCAATGACGATACACTGACATATCCTTCAAATGGTATCCCGATCGACGGAGCGTGTTCTTTTCACCCGAACCTGATCAACTTAAACATACTGTCTGTACGAGATGAGAAGTTGTCTTCTTGCGTTTACTGCATAGTTCACTTTTTGTATGCCGAGAATCTTCACAGATTCAGCAGAGGAGCGATGGAACTTAGGTCACGGACTGCATGTACAGATGTATAATCTATTCCAACGAATTCACTTAAATAAGAAACCGGTATCGAATACGTGATGTTGCTATGGTGACATAAATCATAAACGTCTAAAACCAGAAAAGAAGCAAACCTGAAAACAAAAATGCGACCAATGTTGGCTGGTCTCACCATAACGCCAGGGTATCCAATCAATTTACACGCAAAGCTGCTCACACGGCCTTTCCCCTCACTGCTACGAGTCAACGCTGAGGACCTCAGCAACATTTCTCCTTGCTTGGCCAAGCATGTGACTCAAATAGCTAAGCTTGGACTGAATTGAGATGAGACTCGGATCTGCGCTTTCGACCCGTACCTTTTCCCGGACATATACTTCCTGAATATCATTACTGTCCACGTCGGCGGCCGATCCTGGCTCCGGGGTATGGCGAGCGCTGCCCCGCTTCGAGCCGCTCATGTCGGACCCTTGTGTATTGTACCGGAAAACAGTGTCCATCTCGTCATGCTCTAAGCGGCGGACAGTTCCAAAAGCTAGACCGAGTTTGGTACCAAAATGGACATGGCCATGAACGGGCTCAAGAGCTCGCAGCCAGAGGATTATACAGCTTTCTTGCAGGCCGAGGTAGAAGCTAAGGTTGGGCCCTATGGACGGAACAAACTGACTCGGTGGGCATGAGTGCATCTGCCATGCAGGATCAGACTCTGTCAAAGGGGGACCCTTGAGTATAGCCGACGAATCGGCCAGAGAATCGGCGAGAACCCTGAGAGTAGAAGCCAAAGAGTAGGCGTCCTGCGGCTTGGACAGGGTTATCGCAAGCAGGTCAATAGATTGGTTGAGATGGCCATGCAGAGCATCAAGGCCCTGGATGTGAATGACATCTGATTGTGATAGCGACAGCGTTTGGGGGGGAATCGTTCGAAGCTGGAGATGTAAAGTCTGGGATCAAAAGAGGTCAGCTTGCAGAACGAGGCTGACGCTGCATGCAGGGGAACATGAGCTTAATGGATAGCCTTACGCCTTTTACGATGCGAGTGCCGACGCGCGTGAGCGTACCCTTTACTTTCTCGTTGCGTGGTGTACTCATGACGAGAGTGCTGCCGGGATCAATAGGCGCAAGGAGCGCATAGCAATCTTCAAGGCCATGTTTGAGATCGCGACAGACTTCGAGTGTTTCGTTGACGATCCAATCCAGCTCGCGCGCCTTGTCCAAGTATATTAGCATGATGTCTCAAGTTCGAAATGTGTCTCGAGGTTGACGCTTTTGTCTCTGCGCTTGAGGGCGTAGTACCTGGGTCTCGGAGGCCTTAAGCCTGAGCTCCTCGGGCGCGATGAGAGGCCAGATTGCAATGGACATGGTGAGCGGGTGCCTAGCTGGTGATTCCTGCGCGGAGAGTGATGTAGGCAGCCATGAGAAGCGACAAGCAGATGTTGTTTGGTGGAGTGATCGTGGTTATGGGCAAGTTGGAGAAGGAGGAATAATCCAAAAAGGGACCCAGTCCAGGTGAGAGCTCTGAGCTCTGAGGTGACGTCTGTTGTAGCGGACACTACAGACACCGAGGGTGTGGGCAGGCAGCTGCGCCACAGATATTTGTGGCGCTCTTCTCACTCTACATATTGGAGTGCATGACTTGATGAGATGGAGTATTCATAAGAGTAAAATGGGCTATAACACTAATTCGCATTGTAAGAGTCTTTTGATTTTCATTTCTGCAAATAAATAGGAAGTATATATATAATGACATTAACTCCTCCCCATGAACAAACTATCGCGGTAGTGGGGGTGTATGCACCGACAAACTTTCTTCATGAGATTTCTTCCATCTTGACATCACACCCAGTCTCACTTACACTATCAGGCACATCCAGCCCGAAACTGAACACTTGCCAAAAGAGAAGCGAATCAGGAGAGCGTATTTGAGACGATCGAAACTAGGACTTCTTTAAATCATTAGTATTCCTCAAAATCCTTTACGGCGACGTCAATACCCAACACCACGCAGCCGAAATCTCACAATAAAACGGACACGATGGCTTCAACTGAGGCTTCCAAGGCCCCAAACAAGGTTCATGGCACACTGACGAAGCTTCCTCCCATGCCACAAGGTAAGTCATTCACAGGATTTCATAGACAAATGACTAACACTCCTCTAGGCGCCCGCGTCGAGAAGCGCCCCTTAACCAGGCGCCAGCCTCCAGCATCATCAAAGTCCCGTATCATCTACGTGTCCTCCAAGACGCCCTTCATGGCTGCCGTCAAGCGCGCCCGCAAGCAACTCGACGCCTCGCTCAAGACCACCGGCGCGGCATCCAAGTACGCGTCGGTCCATTCGCGTATCGAGACTCTCAAGCGGACAGGCGGCGGAGATCCGGACAGCGCGGTTGTGACCGTCGCGGGCACGGGGAAAGCGATTGAGAAGACGCTCGCGGTCGCGGGCTGGTTCGAGCAGGAGGGCGACTGCGAGGTGGAGGTCACAACAGGTACCATCGGCACGGTGGACGATGTGGTGGCTGACGGGGACGACGAGGACGAGAGCCGTTTGAGGAAGCTCAGCTGCCTGGAAGTTCGAATCAAGCTCAAGTGAGGTAGCTCTGTAAGCACGGCGATAAGGATCTGGGGGCACGGCAGTAGGATCGTGTCGCATCAGATCTACGAGGTTAGCTACCTTGCGTATGCGAATCCATGTTTAGCACGTTCTCTGCTGACGATTTCTCATCTAGAACAAAGTCCACGGCGTCCGAGTCGGAATGCACGGAGATGCAGCGTGGCCCACCAGAGGGATGTCAATCTAACAGTATCGAGATCTGAGTTCACCCCGTTGTTAAAGGAGTTAAGGTCTTTTTGGGCCGCCGATCCGGACGATTTGGGTCAGCTCGAAACGCTGTGATTATGAATCAGTCGAATGAGAGACCCGTCTGACATTGAGACGAAGTCCCAATGGTCGGCAGCGGCTTTGATGTGAGTGGTTTGGAATTACACTTGTAACATGGGCTCAAAATAGCCGCCAGTAGAAGGAAGATGCTGTTTGCTTGACAATCTATCCTCCGTGAAGACACACCTTTCTCATGGCTTGGTTAGTGTATCAGTTGCGAGCAACGAATCTCCTCTGGGTACAAGGTCAATAGCGCTTGTAGAATTAAATAGAGCAAGCCAGCATGGCGCCGATTATATATGGTTTTGGAATAGGGAGGACATTCAGTTCATCGCTATACCCAAATGAAGAACGAAGAAGAGATGGTGGAGTCTCAACATGTCTGCGCCGCTCAGTGCATCATCATCCAATCCTTTCCTTTCCTTCTCTTTGCTGGCCGGTCAAAACTTGACGCGGGTGGTAAAAGCTCCAACTCCTGTGCTGCGCCGGGGGATCCGCTATCCGGGCAGAATCCCTTATGCAATGCTAAATATCGTTTCTCTCAAGTCATTCGGGTCTTTCGGTCGTGATGGGAAAATCTTATGTAACACGGTAGGCACTGGGTCTTATGATTAGGCACGGCCTCTTTGAGATGGGGAACACGGGTATACAAAACTTACTCAATGACCAGGTGCTCGCCACGCCAGGCGCCACTGGCCACCCACAATCCACAGTTGACTATCTCAGCGTATCGCTTGTCGGAAGTTTTGAATGTCGCGAACATGCGAAATCCGTAGCGGCGTGGGTCAATATCCTTGGGGGCCCGAGGGCTCAATAGAGTGTCGAGGATGTCTGCAGGTCCTGAGAGGGAACCACGCGTGCGCATTTCAAGTCTGGCGAATTAGTTGGTTTTCACATATAAAATCATCATGAGCGTGAAAGGGACTTACAGCGCGGGCTGTTCATCGCTCGTCTGGACAACAAACGCGCCCTCAACGAGCCTCATGGGCCTAAATCCACGTGCTTGACCAAGATCATAACCGCCTGCCTATAAACCACACATACAATCCTCCTCAGTCAGCCACGGATTGGACAAAAGCGCAGAATTTGTAAGGGTATGGGGGCAAGAAGAGGAAGGTAAACGCACAATGACGCGGCCGTGGCCAAAAGAGCCGGACCATACACCGGCTGCTACGGTAGTGATCTCCTTGGTATTGCCAGAATCAACATGTACGGCCTCTTGGTTTAAACGGACGGCGATTCGAAAATCAAAGTCGAGGGCCGGCATCGGAAAGGCAAGTCCTGGGCAGGGGAAGTGGTTGAGAGAGCGCTGGCAGGCTTCTTCGACGGTTCTAAGAATAACCAGATTATAGTCAGCAACTCGACGTCTCACATGCGATGTTCTAGTCTTTTGTAAATCTTCAAACTTACTTGCCAGGTCCCTCTCGACATTCGCGCTCGGCTTGGACCCTGTATAATAGACCTCCGTCATTGAAACAACCACTTCCGCTTCCGCTTCCACTCCCTGACCCGTCGCTGCAGAATTGTTGCGCATGTGTCGCGGGCTGCTGTAGAGGTGGTATCCTCGTATCCCACTCGGCGGGCATATTCTGTGGTGGACATGCTGAAGGCTCAAAGGGAACTGAGTGAGGCAGGCATGTCGATTCGGAAATGTCGGTTGGTGCGGTGCTCGTAGGCAATGAGAAGGATAGAGTATCGCTTTCGGTCGCCATGATTCGGTTCGGTTGAGTTGAGTGTAAGTGATGTATATAGATTTTAGACGCTCCCGGGGGTTATCTGGTCGGGGTTTTTCTTTCTTTCTTTTCTCGATGATCTACAATATCATCTACGCACTTTCGCCGTTGGAATCGAATGCGTATTACTTGGTCAATGAAGAGGTCCGGTGTGGTTGCTTCAATAACGTTATGCTCGTGGGTATCGTCCGGAATTGATGGCGGGAGGCGGCAACTAATATATGGTCCCCCTCGGCTTGCCTGGCTTGGCTTGTGTAAGCGGTTTGTGGATGGAGCAAGTGTCGCAATTCCCGAACCCCGAAGGCGAAGTGTATTAGTAAATATCACTGCGAGCAGGTGCTTGACTTGGATTTAACTATTTGGAATGTTGATGAGATGTTGATTGTTAGTCAGTGATAAATGAAGCAGATGGACATGAGAAATGGTGGTAACCTTGAAAGCCTACAACCACACGAAGGGAAGGGTAGGATGGGCTCAAGGTATTTAAACAAGACAAGGTCGGAAAACAACATCCATCCATCAACCACTACAACCCATCCTCTACTGGCATCCAAGTCAAGCTCAAGCCGGGGGCCGTGTAAGGCGCGCGGCAATCAACTGCAGTCTCCAGTACATGTCCCGCGCGGTGCAGCAAGGGCGTGGCCCTGGAGTTAAACCACGGTACTCCGTAGTAGTTGGCGGGAGACGCCAATGTTCCGAGGCACTACTAAGCAGAAATTACAGCGCAGAAACAAAGGCCAAAAAGGGTGGCTGACTTCCCTGGTGACTAAGGGTCCAATTACAGCGCATCTGCAGCGTGTGCTTGTGTACCTGTACGGGTGGGATATATCCGCGGATTTGGTGATCCAGAGGGCGCGCCCGAGAAGATGGGGCTAATCGCCGATCCGGGTGGAGATCCAGTTAAGAAAAGTACCCGAGGCTGCGGACAGGTTTCGTTTTGCAGTTAGTCCGATATAACAAGACAGCGCTGCTATTCCATGCCAGGGACCCTTCCAGCACTTGGGTGCTTTGCAAACATGTCTCGAGTTATTGGTTACCTACGTAGTAGACTACAGTAGGAGGTATGCAATGCACTCGCTGGGGACTTAAGCCTTGTAAAGTCCGACTGCTAATCCAATAAATAACCGAGGTCTTTCCATTCGGCATCCTCGGACAACCCACAGCGGCCGAGAGACCGGGGGGTGTGGCAAGCTCCAGAGCTTGAGCCTCGACAAGATATTATTAAACGTTGTCTATGGTCATTAAAGATGAACTTGGCCAATGCCAGTTTCAGTGCTTCTGTCAACAATCACTGACACTGCCGTCTGTGGCTGCTGACGGCAAACAAACAATGTCCGCTACAGCTCGCCATGGCTTTTCGGGTATTACTGCGAAGAGCTGGGTTGGGCTGACAAATTGCAACGTTAATTCCATGGATGCATAGAATTACCCGCATTGGAATTAAGACATGATGCAGCTGCTGAAGCTGTAGGTTCCGTCATCATGGGCAGGGCAGGGGTGCATCTTCTGTTTTGTTTCTCGAGACTTTAGACTCTAGACTCTAGACTCTAGATATGTTCTCTTCCACTGCCAATGCACTATCATCTTGGTCGCGCACGGTAACACTCCATGTGTAACACGTTGGAACTCTCCACGTTGTATTGCTTACTTGCGATGCAGATCAAAGCATCCTGCTTCGGAAACGGGGGCGGAGGGTCATCATGATTACTCTGTGCCAAGAAAAGCACTTCCCCATCCCGTACATAAAAAACCGACACTAAACGTGGAGGGTTGACTACTGTACTTAGCCATAAATGCATACGTCAAACTGAACCCAAGAACGGAATAATCAATTTAAAAACCAAAGTTCAAACATAAACTCTACTACACGGACTTTACAGCCGAGGGCGTGCATATATGGGCAGTTGGCATGAGGACCTACTAGATCACAAGGCATAAGGCGTAAATCACCGCACACGCCTCATGTAGTGCTAATACCTACCGTGTACTGTAGTGAGTGACCTTAGTATATGGCTTGTCGGAAACAGATTGTGATTCCGAAATATCCCTCGGTAAACAGCCAAGACTCACACAGCAGCCTTGTTCATAGCTAAGAAAGAAGGTTTGTTGAGATGTGGAAGTGTGTTTGCGCGTGTCTGCCCAGTTGCTCAAAAACATCCGCTTAGTGCTTCGTCAGCAACGGTTGGCGGTCTTGAAGAATTGGCACGGGTTTGGCTGACAACGTTCTATAGAACCTGAGAGGATTGATAAGAGAGAGCAGTAAGACCGACGAGTTCGAGGTGACTAATGACTATATCGGGCAGCAAACTTCATTCATTCAGCCTTACAGATTCAGATCGCAAGATACATAGATACCTTGCCTTGATTAGCAACAATAGGAAAGCCAGCAACAATTCTGGAATCATCTGCTCCGCCAACGCGTGAGCTCTAGTAGAAAGCTTTCACACGGGGACCTGAGCTTGGCCTATTCCCTTCCTCATTCCAGTCTACATCGGGACCTCTCCACTCACAACTACAGACCGCGAACTATCGCGACCATGTCTTTTCGAATACCTAGCCAGTAAGTCGACAGTCGTTATCACCTTTGGTGACAAGTCTGTCAAAGCGCCGAGCTCCTCGGTTTCAGTCCTCACGGGAGACTCGGCAATTGAGACCCTGAGGAAAAGTGAACTCGCTAGGTGTTTGCTTATGCGAAACACAAACTGCACCGCTGCTACACAAGGTACAGTTGCTCATGACGAAAAGGGCAGAAGAGTTCGTTCTTGTCCCTCAGGGTTTACCCGGACCCCTTCTAGCCTTGATCGCCGACGCGCAAGCCGGTTCCATTGTAATTGCAACAAGCAAGTTTCGGAGCCACGACTGAGATTCTGTAACGAAGCTGCTCCGCCAATACCTGCCTCTCCAAGCTATCCCCCTGTCCGCCGTTTTTCTCGCTTGTTTCGAAATCTCCAACGCAACGCTAGAAAATGCTTGTTCTGCAACCTTATTCACAGGTGGTATTCGAGATCATCAAGATGCGTCACCTGGTGAAACGAATTGCGATCCAGGACCATCCCTTGCCGGTCTGATGTCCTTGTCTGGGCAGTCTAGCTTGGTCTGGCGAGTGAAAGTATTGCACCGGCAATCATTCGAGTACCGCCGCATCGCAGGTCGAGGCGCCTTACTCCCACAGCTCGCTAGCCCCTGTGGCTGAGTGCAAGAAAACGGCTTCTGCCATAGGTTTGCTCGGTCTACCACGGCATCATCTAGTTTCAGGGGGTAACTCACTCTCAAGGATACTTGTCGAGCAAGCGTGGGAAAGCGGGTCGTCCGTGTCACTTCCATCAACAGTAACATTTTCCAATCTGCGCCTTCCTCATCTCATCTCATCCCAGTATCCAGTAAGAATTTCTCCACGTTCCACGTAATTGACGTGTGGAGGCTTCGGTTCTTAATTTATTCTTCCCCTTCTCTCGAATATCTTCTGCGTCTGTCCTCTTCATACAATCATCCTACCGCCTCACCTTATTCTTTGTCTCGCCGAGACTAGGCCACCTGAGACTTCATGACCAGATAACGGCTGGTGCCTGTCGCAACATCCTCATCTTCACCTGCTCGCCCATTGGCCGATTTAAATACCAGCATCTCTGCAGCTCCGCTTTGCAACAGCGCCGTTGGTGAGCTCACTTCGTCTTGCGCAGCTACTCCTACTGCAGCTGTAGCGTACCGAAATAATTGGATTGCGACAGGACCTCAATTGGTCCAGGGTCCAGTCCTTGCAGTTTCTTACAGCGCAACTGCTCCACCGTCTCCAACTGGAGACCCCCCTGGACTTTGGGGATTCGCCCTCGCCTCAATATTTGAGAATTGTCCGCCGCGATCAACTTCCCGGCACAGCGACACACACACAAGTTCTGCTTCTTTCTCTGTCGCATTTCTAGCTGCTGCCTTTAATTCTTTTCTCGATTCCAGCTTTTGCCTGGCCACGCTCGCTTTTTCTATGCTCTTATAACCTAGTCTCTTCGCTTCTTACCCCTGTTCCTTGTCCAGGGCATTTCGCTCCTTATCGACGAAACTCCAAAAAAGTTGCGACTTCGTACACACCTGCCCAGACCATAATCGCTGCGCAGCCGTTGCCGCCATGATCAACTCTCGCCGCGCCGTCATGGCAGCGGTCTTTATCCTGGCCGTCTTCTTCCTCCTTACGCGATCTCACACTTCAACACCTGTAGTCCCAGCTGGCAAAGATGCTGCTGCCACCACTGATGCAAGCAAGAACGAAGCCCCTGCCCCGAACCAAGCCGTGTCACCACCGCCTGAGGAACAAAAGCAGATGGAGGTGAAGGAGCGTCGCACACGGCCTCGCATCGACATGTCAGGCATGACGACCTCCGAGAAGCTTGAATATGCTTATCCTTACGATGTTACAACCAAGTTCCCCGCATACATCTGGCAGACGTGGAAGCAAAGTCCCGATCAGGGTGATTTCCAGTTCAAGGACCACCATGCTTCATGGAGAGAAGAACATCCCGGATTTGTTCACGAAGTCGTTACCGACGACGTCGCTATCAACCTCATTCGCTTGCTCTATGCCACGACTCCCGAGGTCATTGAAGCGTACCGAAGCCTCCCTATACCTGTCTTGAAGGCCGACTTCTTCCGCTACCTAATTCTTTACGCCCGGGGCGGCATTTACACTGATATTGACACCTACGCTATTCAGAGTTCTGTCAAATGGCTACCCGCCCAGATCCCTCGCGATACTGTTGGCTTGGTTATTGGCATCGAGGCGGACCCTGACCGTCCCGATTGGGCTCAGTGGTACAGTCGCCGTATCCAATTCTGCCAGTGGACGATACAGGCCAAACCCGGACACCCTGTGCTTCGCGACATCATTACCCGCATCACCAAACAGACGTTGGATATGAAGCAACAAGGCAAGCTGGAAAAGTTCCTTGATCGCAACGTTGTCGAGTTCACGGGACCTGCTGTATGGACAGATGCTATCATGGAATACTTCAATGACGCGCGTTTCTTCGATATGTCGGGAAGTAAGGGCACGATTGATTACAAGAACTTTACTGGCATGGAGACGAGCAAGCGAGTGGGTGATGTGGTTGTGTTGCCCATCACAAGCTTCTCACCTGGAGTGGGACAGATGGGCGCAAAGGAGCCTGACGACCCCATGGCATTTGTCAAGCATGATTTTGAAGGTATGTGAAATCCGCAGCTCAGCCTAAGGGTTAATGACCGCTGACAGAAAACAGGAACATGGAAACCAGAGAGCGAACGTCACATGGGTGAGCAGCAGCAACAAGAGGGACAACAGGCACCCTTGCAATAACACCATGATTCGAACCACAACTACAACCTATGATACCTAATGTTTTGGCAACGACTATGAAGATTTACTTCTCGAACCTGTATATTTCAGCAGCTACTCTTTACTCTTTTCTAATGACACATTTCGTGTGTCCATTTCTGGGGCTGGTTTCCGCATCTGTGGTTTTAGTTCAGTTCTGTTGGACTCTGATAGAGTTACATCGCGAAGCAGAGAGATGTAAAGTAAAAGTTTGAGAGGAGCGGTATTAGATTTCATTTTGTGTGTGTGCTTGTGTGCGAAAGGCATGGCGAGCAAGTCATTTGTTTGCGTTTTGGGATAGATTTGCTTGAACTTGATCTTGCTTTACAGTACTGCTCCGTAGTCGGACGCTGAGCGGACGTTGAGGGAGAATGGAGTTTCTTAGAATGACATGGAGGGATGACACTAGCAAGCATATATATAAGCTCTTGTCTGATGTGGAATGGGCAAGATTTGTCGAGATATCCCGGTCAAGGGCTTCTCCAGCTTGTGGGCTGGGAAGCTTGTACAAGTTTCAAGTCAAGTTCTGAGCACAACTTCTACCGCGTCCTAGTAATTGACGTCGTCCATGAAAGAGAGAGTGAGCCAGGGGCATTCTCTATGGCATTTGCCGTCGATCTTGCATTGGACTTTTGTGCACACTTGGGATTCCACTTGGGATCTTATGTTGTTAATGGGTGGTGCTAAGAATCTACGAGGCCTTTGTCCGGACACGCCCGTGTAGTCACCGTGACATATCGTGAGCTCAGCGATGTCGTCTTTCGGCATGAACATAGCCGAAGTGAACTTGTTCCCGCGGTTTTGAGGCTGTAGCCACAAGTTGCTGATGCTAAAGGACGGCTTTCAACCCGCCCCCGCATTTCCCCAGGTTTCTTGGTGAACCGTCAGACGCGATTGGCCAGATTGAGCCGCTGAGGAGGGGGGCTCGGCCTCCCGCTGCCGCTACCGCTACCGCTGTGGAGAGGAGGAGGAAGGAGCAGTAGGAGGAGAGAAGCAAGGAAGGGGAGCTCGTGGCGGTGATAACTGATAACCGAGGGTCATATGTTGCCTTTTGCTCTCATCATTTATGTTGCGGCGTAACTCCCTATCTCGGAGGCTGAAGTGAGCTCATTCGGCCTGTCTCACGGTCAATCAGGACCGACTGCTATCGAAAGACATCTCAGACACATGCGGGTCTCATGATTTGTACTCCTTCGTTATTCGACTTGAGATATCCAACTCCACATCAGGACGGTTATCACAGCCTTCATCATGCAGACCGCGATACGCCAAAGCTTAAGACGAACACATGTATACTCGAGGACAGCCTTCAGAACGTGCCAGTTGAGAGGACTCACTACATCCAACTTGAGCATCCGATGGGGTCCCCAAGACGTACGTACAAGCATCTCATAAGTCGTATATACAGCTTAGTTCATCACAGACTAACACATCGCAGCCCCCCCTCTACAACGGCACAATCCCAGAACACTTTGCCTCGGTCGTATCAGCCCACGGCGACCGAGAAGCAGTTATTGCCCGCTCTGCAGGCCCTGATGCTCACGAGTCAACACTAACATACTACGCTCTTGACTCGCTATCCAACAGCCTCGCCCATTCTCTCTCCTCGCTCGGCGTCCGTAAAGGCGATTGTGTTGCCATCTCCCTCGGCAACGGGCCCGAGTTTGCAGCTCTAACCTATGCCTGCTTCAAGCTCGGCGCTGTCCTCGTGCCGTTGAACCCAGGCTTCAACGAGCGTCAAGTAGCAGCTGCGCTCAAGCACCTAGCCGTCGAAACCCTCATCATCGGCGCTGTGACGGATCTGGCTTATAAGCCTGGAAGAGGACGGAGTAACCAGCATCTCCTGCAGAGCATTGTGGGAGATGTTTCAGCCTCAAAGATACAGAGCGAGACGGTCCCCTCCTTGCGTAACGTTGTGGTTCTGGACAATCTGGCGAGTCATCCAGATGTCAAATTTGATCTCGAGGCATGCCGGGCTTTTACCCCTTATTCATCTCTCGTTGATGGCTCAGTCAAGACTGTGAGGCCGGGTTCTCCTCTGAAACCAAGCGATGTTATCAACATCCAGTTCACATCGGGTACTACATCGCTCCCCAAGGCAGCCATGCTCTCGCACCGCGCCATTCTTAACAACGGTGCTTTGATAGCGCATAGGATGGGCCTTCATCCCGATGATCGTATTGTTGTGCCCCCTCCGTTGTTCCATTGCTTTGGCTGCGTTTTGGGGTACATGGCTACGGCTACTACAGGCGCTGGCATCCTGTTCCCCAGTCCCGCCTTTGATCCCGAAGCTACTCTTCGCATGGTAGTAGACCACGAAGCTACCGGGCTCTACGGTGTAAATACCATGCTTGTAGCCGTTCTCGAAGCTCTTGACCGAGGCAATGT
This sequence comes from Fusarium nurragi, assembly GCA_012977755.1. NCBI lineage: Eukaryota > Fungi > Ascomycota > Sordariomycetes > Hypocreales > Nectriaceae > Fusarium > Fusarium nurragi. The sequence goes on along the minus strand of JAALXI010000407.1, from coordinate 3,432 downwards.
TGTCTCTCACGCACCCCGCCACCTGCGGAAGGGCATCGTCGCTGGCAGCAGCGTGCCCCCTTCACTTATGAGCACCTTATATAAACGTCTCGGTCTCGAAGATCTTGTGATCTGCTACGGTATGACTGAGACAGCGCCAGTGAGCTGCATGACGAGCCCCTCAGATCCTATCGAGAAACGCACTTCGTCCATTGGTCGTGTCATGCCTCACACAGGGCTCAAGATTGTCGACCCCCTGGACCACAGCAAGATTCTTCCTGTTGGAGAGCGAGGCGAGCTTGCAGCGGCGGGATACCTTGTCATGGAGGGTTACTACGGCGACGAAGCCCGCACATCTGAAGTCCGTGTACCGGATCCAGATGATGGAACGATATGGATGTATTCTGGCGACGAAGCTGAAATGGATGAGCAGGGCTACGTGCAAATCACAGGCCGTATCAAGGACCTCATCATCCGTGGTGGAGAGAACATTCATCCTTTAGAAGTGGAGGACTGTCTCCTCACTCACGAGGGTGTCCGGGAAGCCAGCGTTATAGGGGTGCCTGATGAGCGATATGGCGAAGCAGTCGCCGCCTTCATCATCCCCGCGCGCGGATGGACACCCTTGGATCACATGGAGGACGTACCTCTCGATAGAGCGAGAGCCGACGAGGACGGGACGTTAACAAGGGACGGGCTGAGACAATGGGTCGCGACAAAGCTGTCCAAGCATCTTGTGCCAAAGTATGTTTTCTGGATTGATGAGTATCCCAAAACCCCGAGCGGAAAAGTGCAGAAATTCAAGCTGAAGGAATATGCCAAGGAGATGTTAGGCGGGGAAGGGGGCAAGACACAATGATATAGGACTGTTATTTGAAGTGCTTTATTCCATTGTCAGCATTAATTGAGGTATCATTCGTGAAAAGGCTATCTTTCTCTCCTTCTTTGACAGCCAAGCAGACATATGATCAAGTATTCCTCATCCCAAGTCCCTCAAAATCCTTAAAAATGAACTTTCTTTTCTGTCTTCATTGCAAAGAATCAATCGTCGTCTCTAGTGGCGGCCGTCTATCTTTCACGGAGCTCTCCTATGCAAATCCTACGAGGTTCCCGGCCTCGATTGTACTTCGTCGCTCCCCTCTACCAACCAAGTCATTGTGATAAAAGAAAACATGGGGAAGAAATACCCCCTCCAAAAATGCAAGTCCCAAACATAAAGTGAGAAAAAACGATCAAAAATGCGAGCATCGCTCAGATGTGAAGTGAGGAATATGTGACGCGGAATCCCGTTAAACTCCTGACTCGTTTCTTCGCCTAGTCGACCTGCTTCTCGCAGCCAATACGGCCCAGCAACTCCTTTCGATCGCTGTGGCCGGGAAGGCTGACTCCCGAACTGCTAGCCTGCTTCTTGACGCCTGAGCGGCGCTCCCAGTTGCGGAGGTCGAGCTCCTCAACACCAACTTCCTCCTCGAGAGGCTGAGCCTCCTCGTACACGAACTCCTCTTCCTCCTCCTCTTCGCCGCCCTCATCGTCGCTTCGGACATCTTCAGCATCACCCCCCTTGAGGACCTTGATGATTACACGAACGATCATGGTGAACCAGCCGATGGTGATGACCTGGAGGAAGAGAAGGGGGGCAAGGAAACTCCACTTGACAGTCTCGTTGTAACAGACAAGACCATCAGGGTTAATAAAGGGTTCGGCAAGGTATCCCCAGCCAGCTGGAGGGTCAATGGGACCGATCATGTTCTCGTTGTTTCCCTTGAAGCAACCGTTGGGCATGATCCTGGGAGTGTCGGAGTAGATCGACCAGCAAGCTGCGATATACAAGACGTGGCGAGCAAAGAACCATGAAATAACGAACAGGCCGAACATAACATCGCAGAGCGTGGTGAAACCGCAGTACTTGAGACACTTGGCCAGCTGTAGCTTATTAGTACGGGTGCTTATGGGGCTAAAACATGATGATAACTTACAGGTAGGAACAAGTCAACAACATCCATGATGACGAGGATGAAGTTGCCAACGCGAGTGTGGTGGTAAGCATAGCAGGCGAAGATAAGAGCGGTAGTGACAATGTGGTGAGTAAACATCTGCCAATGGTCCTTACGGCGCTCCTCAATGTTAATGACAATCATCTGCTGCAGCCAGAAAGCCCATTGGCAAAGAAGGTAGGCCTTCATGATTCCATCAAGCTCGCGGTTGGGCCAGTCGGTCCAGAGATTCTCCATGCTCAGGTAGTGAGGAGAGGTGCAGTAGATGTACTATGTCCATGTCAGCGCGCATTTCTCCCTTATGAGCGGTTTCAAACTCACTACTCCCCAAGGCCAAAAGACAGTATAGTACACCATGAGCCAAGCCTGCTCGCTGAAGCGGGTCAAGTTCTTGCGGTTGGTGATGCCCTGGAGTCTGCCGATGGGCGCAAGAACGTATTCCATAGTGGCGGCGCGGAGGCCGGTGAAGAGAATGATGCAAAAGGTGATGAAGTAGGCATCGTCGTAGCCAATACGGTATTGGCCGGATTGAGAGCTATGGTAGCTGAGGTGAAAGAATTTCTGGGTGTGTTCTCGAGCTTTGGGGATGAAAGTCTGAGCGAGGAAGATAAGGCAGAGGAGGTTGAACGAAAGACCTGAAGAAGCACGATGTCAGCTTTGGCCCGGCAATAAAAGATAAGATGTTCAGATCACATCAGATCACATCAATTCACACACACGGATGCAGGCCAGCAAGTGATCAACCTGTCAAAGAGCGGCGCCGTTGACAGTGGCATAGCGTAGCAGGACAGGGCCCTGAAAGCTGGAATGGGAGGGCTGCCGTGCCACGCGGGGTGCCGCTGAAGTGCGACAGCCATTCCCAAAAATACCACTGAAACCTGGCACTGGCACTGGCACTGGCACACCCACGGCATCGCGATCCAGGATTGGCAAGAAAATAGGAGGTGGGTGAATTGGAGGGTAACGTACCAATCTGGTTCTCGACAAACCAGCGCGAAAGGTGCTTCCAGGTGCTCTCCTCCTTGCGCTTGAGTCGGCGGACAAGGACCGTCTTGTTACCGGCAGTCTGCATGTAGAGGGGCCCGTTCATGTTCGGTGTGCTATTATCCTTCTTGAGCCGTGGGCGCGGGGCAGCAGCGGTAGGTGAAGCAGCATTGGCGCTACCATTCGAGGCTGTACCGGGCTCTTGAGCCGCGTCTTCTGTTGTTGAAACAACGGCAGCGTCTTCTAGGATCACTATCTCTTCTGCCATTGGCCTCTCGCTGGCGACAGATGGGCCTGCGACAATCTTGTCCTCGACCTGCATGACTGGATCGTCGCCCATGATTGAGCGCTTGTTGTAGAATTCGTGTGTTCTCGTGCGGCTTCGCTCCGTCTCGTATAAGAGGATGCCGTGTCCTTTGCCTTGGCTCTGCGGCAGAGAGGCGTTGGCTGTGGCTGACGGGTGGGCGGGCTGGAA